>ML368735.1:0-29307 GCA_005239525.1 Nicotiana knightiana | reverse complement strand
GGGGGGAGGGGGTTCTAGCAGAGGTTGATCAATAGTTTTATTATGGGTTGACGTAACTTGACGTCAAATCCATAAACTTCAAATTGTGAATCCGCCTCTAGGTGAAAATTTATATTTCAAATCATGCATTTATTTTATCGTAAGGACACTATTTTAGATAAGACAACTGTTTGACCCAAAATTCCAACCTCGGTATAAACAATTAGATTGTCTAATATAAAATAGAGTTAATCTTAGTCAATATTAATATTTAAAATATTGCTTAACCGATTTTGCAGCAAGATGTTACGAGTATCACTCCCTCTGGTCCAAAATAAGTGATTTTTTGGTTGTTTTCACACATATTAAGAAATTCACCTTTTAACATTAATTAGCAATGAAATTGACCATATTAACCTTAATTATCTCTTCACATAAACACTCATAACACATACTCTAATATTATTTACTCCACGAGAAATGCAGGGAAAAAATCATTAATTCATTCTTGAAATTTGAAACAATCACTAATTTTGGATTCTCTCCTTCTTTATTGGAAACACAATCAGACCCAAGAAGAAAAACATGAAGACGAATACTCTACGATGGATGTGTTCCAAGGATGTGATGGCAAACTCGTCGTGGTAGGTATTGTATGATTTGTTGTGACTGTACCTTTCGTACAAGTAGTCAAATGGGATGTTTGACTCCTTTAAGCATACCAGTCCTGCATTCTTCTTCAGACCCATCATTTTGAGGAAACCTTTGCATGTGCGGTTCTCAGGCATTAGCAACCCCGGGGTTTCCCACACTAGGCCAGCCAGTCCTCCTATTTTCTCCAGCAAAGGTGTCATTTCAATGTCTCCAAAGCGGAAGACAGACCTTTCACAATCCCAGAACAGGGTAGCAGCCTCTATTATCATGTTGTTAGGCTGGATTTCTAGGAGAGATGGTAAATTGCCCAAGTATTTTCTGACGAGAGTTTTGTCACTAGAATGTAAATCTTCCCACCAACTTAGCAATCTTGGATGGATATTGGAGACCATGCCGAATCTGGGGACTTCGTGCCTCATTTTTCTGCAAGGCAAACAAGGTTAGGCCCTTACCCCCACCAGACTCGACTATTTAACATCAACAATTAGCATAAAGCATTTAGTTCTCCAAATAAATGCACAGAAGGTGATGATGTCCGTTTGGGTTTAGGGAAACCCAGTGGACTTTTGGATAAGGCAATCTTAAAAGCTATCGTGCGGACCACACTTTAGCTTGGCTAGGTTTGACCATGATGCATGAAACAACATAATGGAGTAAATTTTCTATGGGGTTTTAGACTGGTACCCTCGAACGGACAACTCAAGGGGGAAAGGCACGGAACCGTCGGCTGCACCGCTGATCGACTAGTATTACCACAAATAAGCCTTTCCGAATTTAGGGGGTAATAATATAGGAAGAGCGCAACCACTCATCAAGCATTGCTATAGTATTTTGTTTGGCACGAGTGGAGTATGAATGTTGAGCATGATTATGAAATAATAAATAAGCATTAAAAACATGTTGTCATGTATTTGCACGTTAGGAAAGTGGTAAATACAACAGTTATTATTTAAAGCGGTTACAAAGGAAAACAAAGAAACATGTCAGTTTTTCCTTTTGGAAGGAATAAATATTCGAAAGAGATAAACAATTAATTGCACATAGAGGGGGAAAAAATGGAGCAAATATCAAACAAAGCATACTCGGACAAATTCACAAAGCGGTTTGTAATGGTAAAAGCCTATAATCCCCAGCAGAGTCGCCATGCTGTCGCGCCCCCTTTTTCCTCTCCTTTCGGATCGGTCAGGATTTTTGACATTTTTGGACAACTCCTTTAAGGAAGAGTGAATAGAGGAGAGTCGCCACCTAACGGGTTTGAAGTGAGTTAGGCACCTAAGGGGTTTATCTATAACTAGGTTATTAACCATAGACAGAGTAAGAGCTTGAAATTATCCTAAGGGGAAGATGTTAGGCGCCCCTCAGGATCCACAAGTGTGGTTCCCGGCCAAACAGATTTTGTGAATTTTGTACAATTAGCAAATAAACAAATATGGATCAAATAGTAGGGGATTTAGTCTAAGTACACATAGGTATAGAAACAGTTAAAATTAAAGCTAGATTTTGAAAAGAATTACAATCTAAGCATGTTTATGGGAATAAAGGGGTTCCTAGGTTTGTTTATAATATGGATCACATCAATGCAATACCCGGTATGACACTCCTCGAAGAGGGGATACACGTGGTATTAGTGCACCGGTCATCATATCCATATTCTACCCTTTCCCACCCCGTGAAGGTAATTAAAGCGCGTGTTGATCACGAACTCTATTGCATGTTGTTACCCGTCCCATCTTATTAGTCCCGGAGGAAATTAGGACTCCTATCCTAAAGGGAGGTGCTAGGAAGACCCTCAGGTTTTAAAGGTAAAAACTCTAGGGAGACAGATAACAAAACAAGTAGGACTGCACATAAGGGAAGAACATGGAAAGCAATTAAGGGGCTCAAGTATACCTCCACATATATTGCACATACACAACATGCCTCATACACAAATTTGGGTCCAGTTTCAGTTCCTAAGCATGATATCTAAATGAAAATAGCAAGATCAGATTTGTCATAACTCAGAGAGGGAGTCCTAGCAAGGTTTGCCTACTGATTTTAGCATGCTGATAGTTAAACATGATCACAAAGACAAATCTAGTTTTATTCCTTGTAATCCTAAGGCTTTCTTAGGTGTAAAATAACATGCAGCAGTTGTACAACTTTGTTAAAAGGATTTCAGATTACCAATCCTAATAGCATGTGATTCTAAGTGTTTACCAAAGACCGATTTCCAGTTTATTAGAACATGGATTGTTTTAGACATGTATATTTAAACTAGGTGTGATTTGAGTAAGTATGACCCTAAGGCATGATTTCTAATGCAACCTGATAACTTAAACATGATTTTCTAAATGAATGCAAGATCAAAACATTTAGCACAACTTCAGGAATAGCACAGGTGACAGATTTTAATCGTTGGTAACCTAGAACAGGATCTCTACGTGTATAGTATGATTGCATATTTGTTAACACATTTTTTGTAAGGCATGATCTAGACTACATTTTTTCAGAATGCATGGACAAAATCAAATGGTAACAGTTTTTGTTGTTATTACCGATCCTATGAACAGAATTTCTAAGTGAAGGCAAGGAGTGATGACATGCCGAAAGAAAAGCAGATGTATGAACCTAAATGACATGGTATATAAATGCATGGAATACTTGAATCCTAGACATGGTTACTAGTGGGAATATAAAAAAAATAAACCTAGAAAAACATGATATCTACCCATACTTACACTATAGCATGCATATCCCCACCCATTTCCACTATCCAACCCCAGAATCATTTTTACAAATTATTACCAACCTCTGAATATTAATTACATAATTAAAAGGAAAAGAAGAAGTTAACTATAGGGAGCCTTCCATAGTACGCCCAAGTTTCCAGATCCTCAAATTCCATTGGTTCACAACCCTTCACATGATCCAGGTGTGTCAAAGTTCCCTAAGGATCTCAAGGGATCCCGAGCAGTGCTCACACCCATATTTCATATCCAAGATGGAGTAAGTGCAGTGTGGAAAGGCCAGCTCTTGTGTGTCAAAGTTCAGAGGGAGCTCAAGGGTCCCAAGGCAATGCTCACACAAGAGGGGCAGAACCTAATGTCTAAGAGTATAGTGGAAGTGCTCATAGTGAGTAAGAACAGTTTTAAAACAGTTTTGAGAAAGAGAGAGGTCTAATGAAAATTATCTTGAAAAGGGTAAGGCAGTAGCACAACCAACATACTCAAACAGCACACACAGGATAATAAACAGGAACTAAGACAAGTTCAACAACCACAAGCAGGGAGATGAGGGATTGGGGAAAATTATGAAGCACATAGGAACATGTTTGCACACAAGTAGGCCTCAAAAAAGTATTACAAGACTTAAACTGTCATAGCATAGTCCTTTACAAGGATTCATATAAGGATCCAAATAGCATCAGGTTGAGGGGTGTTAGAGTACACACTATGTTCAGAACTACATGCTTATCATGTACTGGGGTCAGGGGATAGGGCAGAAGTTTTAATGGGACATATAGAAAGTAATAGACATGCTGAACTAGAGAGTAACCATATAGATAGTTTAATAAATAGGCATGCTAGTTGCAGGGTAAGCAATAAAACCATAAGTAGACACATAATAGGAATAAAAGGAACTGTAATACAGACTGAAGCATGTTGTTTTGGAAACCTTAAAATTAAACTGAGAACATACCAGTTAGACGATGAAGTGCAGAGTAAAGGAGCAGTAGTGTGCAGAGAAGGAGAGCAGCAATGTATAGAACAATATAGACCAATAGAGTAGTAATGCAAATAGAACAGTGGCACAGTAGAGCAAGTAGAGCAATAGAGTTACGCAATCTTGGCTTTTAGCTGACTGAGTAGCAAGCAAACAACAAGAGAGAAAGAAAAGTTCAGAACAGAGTATGTTTGTGTGTGAGAGGGAGAGCTTGAACTATGTTATGCTAAAGAAAGAGTGAAGTATTTATAGCTTTTCAAAATGAGTGGAAAACAAGGTAATAAGTATTGATTAATCGATAAATGGAAATCAAATTCAATTAGAATCAATCACAGACTCGGACTCCCTTTAATTAGGGATTCCTAATTCAAACGAGCATACTTGGTGTCACATAAGGAAAGAACCAGTAATGACATAATTATTACTATAATAAGAGTAGTAAGGCATGTAGCAAGCAATTAAGTCTAGGTTCATAACACATAATTAGGGAGAGGATATGTCAATCAATCAGTAGCATATTCGTGCAAATAAATAGGGTATAATACAATTTTGTTCCGAAAATTAGTCACAAGAATCACGGATGGGATTGAAAATCACAAGGACTCAATTCTAACTAAGGAAAGTATCACACAACAAGGAAACAATTCGAAAATCAGTACAGAGGTATTATTCAAAGGGAAATATCCAAGTTTAAGAGGGAAATCAAAATCAGTAAAGCCCATAGAGTAGAAAAATTAATAAAGCCTTAATCAAATAATACTGGAATAACATATGTTAATCAAGAATCAAAAAACCCTAGGTAAAGTAAGAATCACACAAAATCGGGGATTCAAGCTAGAGCATAGTACGTATCAAAGCAGGATAGACAAGAATCTGAAACCCTGACAAGGCAAATAGGGTAAAAATCACAAAAAGCACATATCGTTTCATAAGAAACAGGCACACGTAAAGATTGAACGAACATATTATCAGAGACGACCTAAAAATTAGGGCTTTTTAGCATAATAAGTCAGATAGCAAGAAAAACATAAGAGAATCATTCAAACATAGCAGAAAGTACTTAAAATCGGTAGAAGAATCATTTTTGAAAGGGTTAAGAAACCCTAGTTTTGAAAGTGAGGAAATCGTTTGAAAACAAAGAGATTTTTTGAGGAAAACATGTGAAAACCTTGAGATGCACATAGATCTGTTACAGATCTAGAAATATCAGAAGGTTCGAAGTTAGGGTTTCTAGGAGAACCCAAAAAAGAAGAAACTTAGAGATATTATCGGTATTTGGCCGGAAAGGGGTAGATATTACTAGACCAACCATAGATGGCCAGAGAAAATGGCATGAGACCAGAGAGATAAGTTGAACCACCTCTGGTTCACTTGAGAGCCCTGAACGGTGACACAAGCGTAAGGGATGGAGACATAAGGACGCTAGGAAGTGAGACCTTCAAGGTTTCCGACAAGGAGATGGCGGAGGAGATGAACAGACCTCATCGGAGGTGAAGAGACCAGAAGTCTCTAGAGAGACCTAGAGAGATAGAAAGGGAGAGTGAGAGGAGTGAATGAGGGGAATGGGAGGGGTAGTCGTTAGGTCTAATTAAGGTAAGGATTAATCTGGTCAACGGTCCAAATTAAAAAAGGAATTGGGTCGGGTAGGCTTAGAGGTTGGGCCTGGGTATTGGGATGGTTTTAATTGGGTTGGGGGTTAAATTGAATTAGGCTGAAATTGAAATTAAAATGGCTACTTATTAAATACCCACAAAAATAGATAAATAATTAATAAAAAAATAGCTAATAATTAAAATTGAAGCTAAATAAATGAAATTAAGGTAATTAGCTAATATTAAAATATAAAACAGCTAATTAGTGATTTAATATGGTATAAATATACAATTAGGCTATAATTGTAAAATTATTGTAATTATAATTAAATAATGCCAAATTGGCTAATTTATGAAATAATTAAATCCTAATATGATTAAAAATGATGTATTGAGCTGGAAAATATTTTAAAATTATTCGTAATATAATTTATGAATAATTATTGAATTTAAAATACTGAATAAATTGGAAAAGAAATTAATATAATATGGAAAATTATGGAAAAATACTAGTTATTATAAAAACTAATTTTGAAGGCACATATGCAAATTTTAAAATAGTTTGAGGAAAAAATTGGGTATCAACAGAATGCAAGTGTGTTGGTTTTTACAATGGGTGTCTAATCCTCTCTACAATCCTCTCTTTATATTTATAAGGGCACATGTGCCACAAAAACCCTAATAGTACAGATAGGAGGAATATTCCTTAGAATATTCTCTATAAGGTCTCGTTTCTAAAACTAGTTGTTATTGCGCTGCTAGAGGGAGTTCGTCCTCATCCTTATCCTTTGTTGAGACAACTCGACCTCGCGTTCGTCCTTTGTTAGGTCACTTCGACCTCGCCTTCGTCCTCTGTTGAAGACAAATCGATGACGCGTAGCAGCCTTCGAAGGCTTTCTTAATGTTGACTTGGACCACATAAAATTATGATAATTTTTAGCCCATACAGTTAGTCCCTATGCTTGTTGAGGTCATCCTCGTGGGTGAGTTCAATGAGCAGATATCAACAGTCGTGGTCCTCATGACAAACAGGCGACGTGACTTTTCGCGGACCGAATATTTCAAACTTTTGATTTTCCCGATTGATTTGCTGGAACCATTTTGTCCATGAGAAGGTGTGACGTCATGATGACGCCTGTTCCGGAAGCGTCACGTCAGTTTTTGTGTGGTTTTTGATTGGCAATTTTGATTCTTGTGTCAATCATGATGAGGTGTTTCGGGTTCAGTGCCTTCATCTCTATAAATAGGGATTGTTCCATCGTTATTCGAATTTTACTCTCTTTGGAATCATCTATGCTTTACAGAAGTTCCTCCGTTATTCTTGAATTTACTTTGCCTTATGCCCTTTAACTTCTTGTATTACTCTCATCTTCCATATCCCGACCTCTTGCAAATTTCATAGTTATGTCTAACCTTCTTACTTCTTCCTAACATTGATGAGGAGAACCATACCATTCATTTGGTCGTTGTATTCCCTGTTCACGGGGAAGATGTTGTTGTCGCTGCTGAGGATGAAGCTCTTCCTTCAAGGGAGAAGATTATCCCCCATAACCCCGATGCTAAATCTGATTTTCAATAGTCGCCGGACGTGATGACCGAAAAACTTCAATCATCGATGACGTCTAGGCACTTGGCTGAATTCAAGGCCAATTTTGTCTTCCAAACCATGTAGAATTGATCCCCGCTGGTGAGGACAAAGTGGACGTTCACCGTACTGGGTATTATGCTCTATATGTCTACCCGTTTACAAACGGCTATTAGTTCCACCTTCTCCCGCTAGTGGAGGAGTTTTGTTGCTATTACGATATTTACCCCGCTCAGTTCACCCCTTACGTTTACAAGGTCATCAAGATACTATCAAAGTTTGCTGAACTTTCCAGGTTCAAGGTCACGATGTGGCACTTGATGCATTTGTTCGCGCCTAGCTTCTACAGATGGACGATGTTGAATCTTCGACATCGTGGGGGCAAATGTTTGGTAGTGAAGATGGAAGATAAGGGTTGTCGGCTGTTCTGGATCAACTACTTCTATGTCTAGATTGAGGCCATTGCGGCTAATGTTAATGGTTTCCCTGAGGCCTGGAACCATTCACGCAAGTGATCGCGTTTTTAGCTTTTACCCTTTCAAGTACTTTGTTTGTTCCAAGTTTGTCGAACAATCTTTCTTCTCCTGCAGCCACCAGTCGTCCTACTCCTCTGGTGGCACATCTCTCTGACTGGTTTAATCAAGTTCTCCCCTATACCATGGGGATTCGCGAGTGGCCGAGCTACATTCAGAAGTTCAAACAAGCCCTCCCGTCGACAGGTGATGTTTCTTCTTCTGGTCATGATTATATTCATACCGGCTCGTGCCTCTGCACTCAATTCTTATGCTTTTCTTTAGGTTCACTTAGGTGAGATACAAGAAGGAACAGGAAGCCCGTTCCTATGTTAGGAGGAGAAGGACCGCTATGCCATCCGTCTCTACCCCTGTTTCGGTTGTTGCGCTTTCTGCCTCTAACCCGTCTCAGTTGTTTTGCTCGCTCCTCCCTTGTTTTCACTCATCAACGAAGATGATGAAGTATCTCCCCGTGATGGAGACCTAAGGCCTCGCAAAAGGAAGGTTTTTGGACGTAGGAGGGGGAGTTACATTGGTCTTTAATTTAGTAGAAGGTGAATTCATGCTTCGGGAGACGACGATGATACACATTGGAGATGATGTTGGGGTGACCTCCAAATCCCCACAACTGGAAGAGGTTCATAAGGGCGTGCCTTTGCATCCCGGGGTGGAGTTGGTCGTGGAGATGATGCTTGGTGACAACTCCGTGTCTGCGAGGCAAGAGGAGGCCTCATCTTCTAGGCTGACAGCGGATACTTCTTCGGCTGATGAGCACAAAGGAAAGGATGTTATCGACGAGGGTGATGAGTCAAATTACGACATGGACACTGACGATATCAGGATGATTGATTAGGGGCTCACTCAGATCGAGGTGAGGATGGAGGGACGCTCAAGGACTATCACGATCCCAATGGATCGTGATTTGTTGAGAAATTCCGAGGAGGTGGTTCCCGCTTTTTCTCCTCTTAGTGCTTATACTATGGGGGATTCCCTTTCTAACATCAGACTTATATACAGTTCAACATCGACTTAAGAAGCACGAACAGTTCTTATTTCAATTTTCTGACTCCCATCTTGTTAACTGAATTAACCGCAATAATTATCCAATGGCAAGACAAGTTTAAAGCTTAAGTGACCTAGATTGATGCTGGCAATCTCGAAGGGAGATATCTAGACTTGAAGCAAGTTCGACACCGAGCGCGTGACCCTCAAGGATATAAATGATAGTACCTTGTCAACGAACATTGCCGGCATTTCTCTCAGGTTAAGTATGTATGGTTGTTGTTCATTCTTTTCCCTTTGTCTTAATTTGTTTCTGATCTTTAAATTTTTTGTTTCTTTGATTTGCTTACTGTCATTCTAGAAATTGAGATTTCTTGGAGGGAGAAGATGCGGAAAGAAATTTATGTGAGGTTGAAAGGTAAGTACGAGCAGTACTGTGGGAAGTACCGGGACCTTCAGAAGCGGCTTCGCCAGGAGGGCGACGTGTTAGCCTTGAGAAAAAAGCTGAAGAAAAAAGATGAGGAGCTAATGGAGGCCATAGAGAGATTCACTATTCTCGAGGAGCATTGAGGAGGAAAGAAGAAGATCTAAAGCTGAGTAAGGGTGTGGAGGACCAATGCAGCGACCTTCAGAATCATCTGGTTCAACTGCGCAGCCATTTGGACGGATGCCAGCTCGAAATTGACACTCTCAGGGTGGAAGTCACTGAGAAGCAGCGGATACTCGAGGAGGCGGAATCCTCTCGATCAGAGGCTCGAAGGGAGACGGAATTTTTGGATTTAGAGAACAAGGCTCTCTGTTCCAAGCAAGACAATATTCTATTTGTGGTCAAAGCTAAGGAGGTCAGGATCGAGCTAAGAGTTGGGGAATTAGGTTAGGAGAACTCCGAGTTGTATAACCAAGTTGCTTGTCCGGCCCTCTATGTCTACTACCTCCAAGTATTCTAATATTCCTTGAAAGCAGTACGCGGAGTGGATCCATGCTAAAGCTTGGCTGGACGTGATCTGCGATTTGAATAATGTGGGCTCCATTTCTGAGGCGACCCTCAAATATGCTCGAGTTAAATCTCACGAGACTAGGCTTGCCTGTGACTATGATCCTTCCACGACTCAGCCTAATTCCAAGGAGGATGAGGAAGAGGGTGTGGACCAGCTTGCGGATAGTGCTTGGTGTGACTCCGCTTACGGTCGAGGCGAGGATGGAGAGGGTTTCGGAGGCCGAGATCAGATGGTCATTAGTTTTTGTTTAATTTTTATATATTTATTGTTGTCATCTTCAAGATATCTTGTAAAGACTCTTTATCTAAATATCAAAGTTTGTTCTTGTTTCATAAGCACCTTTTTTGCCTTTGTTTCTGTACTTGTTTCCTTTGTTGTTATTTTCTAAGTTGTGATAGCCATGGTGTTGAGTGGTTGTGGGTTTATCGTCTTTGTTCAAGTCAGTTGAACATACTTTTAAGTTAAATTGCGGCTGAGGCCCGTCAGGTATCGTTCGAGTTAGTCAAGTCATATCTTTAAATGAGTTGCGACCGAGGGCTGATAGGTGTTGTCCGAGCTTGGTTGAATAAATGATTCAGGGACGAGGGCCAATAGGTGTTGTTCGAACTTGATAGAACTTAACCTTTCATTAAGTCATGGTTGAGGGCCGATAGGTGTTATTCGAGCTTAGTAGAACATAAACTTTCATTAGGTCGTGGCCGAGGGTCGATAGTTTTTATTCGAGATTAGTCGAACTTAATCCATATTTTATGTCCTTGGACATAGATATTCTAGATACCCCCTTCTATTATGAATCGCCAAAGTCTTCCTACTTATAAGGGCCAATAGGTGTTGTTCGAGATTGGTCGTACTTAATCTTTCAATAAATTGTGGACGAGGGCCAATAGGTTTTGTTCGAACTTGGTCGAATGTAAACTTTCATTTAAGTTGTGGCCGAGGGCCGATAGGTGTTGTTCGAATTTGGTCAAACTTAACCTTTAATAGCTGAGGGTCGATAGGTGTTGTTCGAGCTTGGTCGAACTTAACCATTCCAGAGAACAGTTTAAATAAATGTGTATTTCTATTATTTTAACGTTGTTGCTCTGATTACATCATTTTGCTCTTGGGCAATTTTGGAGAAAATTATAAGTTTTGGGTGTTGGCTGGCGTTCCAGTCCCAGTATATCTAATACCTTCATTGTTCGACTTAGAGAATCTTGAGGAGTCAGGCAATGAAAAATATGTTTCCTCTCATATACTCCAACTTGTCGCCTCGTTAAAACCTCCTTGAGAAAACCCTATTGAGACAAAACTAAAGTGAGGAAAAAGTAAGACTCACATGGAATTTCTTGTTTTTTTAGAAGTTGAAGTACTTGAGGTGACTGATATTCTAATTGTTTGGCAAGCGTTTCCAAACTATGGCATCCAGTTGGAATGAACCCTTGTCTGCTTTACCTATAATTTTATATGGTCTGTCCCAGTTGGTTCCCAACTTGCCTACTTGTGAATCCCTATTTTCTTGGGGTTTTGGCTTTGAGTACGTAGTCCCCGGTCTTGAGTAATCGAACCTTTGCCTTTCTGTTGTAGTAACGCTTTGCTTGTTGTTTCTGACCGACCATCCTTATATATGTCATATCTCTTTTCTCTTCGACCTCGTCGATATCTTGCCTCATACTATCATCATTGCTAGTGCCTCTTTCATAGGAGTAACTCCGTATAGGTTCTCCAACCTCGACTTGTATAATTGCTCCTGTTCCATAGACTATAGAATAAGGTGTCTCTCATGTGCTCGTCTTCGGGGTAGTTTTGTGCACCCATAATACCTCTGGGAGTACTTCCAGCTACAGTCCCTTAGTCTCTTCGAGTTTCTTTTTCATGATGTTCAATAAAGACTTATTGGAGGATTCTGCCTGGGTGGTAAGGGGTTGAAATATCCTTTTAATATGTCACTTTTCGAAGAACTCGGTGGTTTTTCTTCACGTGAACCGGGGGCCGTTGTCACAACTTATCTCTTTGGATAGGCCGAACCGGCAAATGATTTTTTTTCATATGAGGGTGATTACCTCTTGCTCATGAACTTGGGCAAATGGTACTGCTTACACCCACTTGGAGAAATAATCAGTTAAAACTAAAAGGAATTTTATGCTACCTCGTCCTGGTGGAAGTGGTCCCACGATGTCCATTCCCCATTTAATGAAAAGCTACGGAGAAGTGCCGTAGTGGAGGTGCTCGCCTGCTTTGGTGAATTATCGGGGTGTATTTTTGACACTGTTCGCATTTCTTGACAACTTTTATACTGGAAAATTTGGTTTTATTCTATCTTTTTTGGGGTTTGGTTTTTTGCCCACCTGACAATTAAGTAACATGTCACATTGACTGCAGCTTGTTCTATTATCTTTTTTATAAATGATCATCAATTTATACAAGTTGTTGATAGTACTTTCAAAATGAATTATGAAATAAATAAGAATTGATACAGGAAATTGCATATTTTCTAGTCAATTTTTTCCAACTTTCACCTATACCTTTTTTTGATAGTTAAGCAAAAAATATTCTTTTATTATGATCGAAATGTTTATTATTCAATCGATAAATGATCTAAAGCTTATTTCGTAGAAACTAAAATCAGGCAATGGGGTTTTTGTCTGCATATTCCCTTGTAAAATGGCGTACTACTTGTATAAGAGATGACTTTCTTAGTTTCTTTAGCAATGTTTTTTTAAGTAATAAAAAGTAAGACAAAAAAAAATAAAGAGGTTTTGATTTAAACTTTTACAAAAATATCTATTAGAGAAGATTTCTACATGTTAGACCACCACACGTGTAACGTTCTTAATAGAAGAACTATCAAGCTCATACAAGATAGGGATATGATTTGCGTATATCCTATCCTCCCCCGATCCAGAGACGCTTGAGTAAAATCGCATATATGTACTGGTATTTTCCTCAAAATATTAACATACATAACGGGTGGCGCCCCAAGTCACAAAATGACTGCAGGTGCCACGGTTAAAGCAGTGGAACTCCACATAAAATGCCTAGGATCGTGACTATGTTGCGGTCCTTGTTTTTTGTTTTGTTCTTATCTTTTTTCCCTTCCCTTTCTTTTTCTTATGCTCCTTTAAATTGTTTTAATTTCTTCACCTTTGTTATTCACTTTATTTGTATAATCTCTTTTTTATTATTTAAATTATATATTTTTGTATACGGTCGAAATCAACGAACACCAAGCTCGAGTTCGGGCAACTCGAAGTAGGGATCAGGTCTGGCTGAAACATGCACACCTCGTAGGAACGAATCGGAGGCTAGCACGGTCTACCTCGAGGTAGTACCATTTCGATGATATTCAAGAAATAGCGGAAATCTCTCAAAGGCACAAAAATCAAGGCGTAAATTTTGGATAAGATTTGCACGAATTAGTACAAATTTGTACTAGGTTGTTATACAATTGTACCAATAGAATCTTTTTCCCTAAATAAAAATGTACCATGTTAGGATTTTTCCCTCCTATATAAAGGGGACCCCAATCATTTGTAAAGATCATCCCACTACTTGCAAAAGAATATTCTATCTTACTTTACTCTTTTGCTGTGCTCCTAAATTGTTCCTCAATTTTATTGCTCTCACTTTATTGTTCTTACTTTATTGTTCCTAAACCCACCTCGAGGCCTCCGAGGATATCGAGCTCGAGGTCCCTATTGCACTAGTAACACTAGTTTGATTCATCGATTCTCCTCACTCATACTTAATATTGCATGTTCATTCACTAGTATTGGAATAGATCGCGTATCTTTAAAACCACAAATCAATTTTAATTGTTACTCGTATTTTTCGAGGTAAACAGTTTGGCGCCCACCGTGGGGCTAAAGATAATAGTGATTATTTTAGTGCTAGTTTTCTGATAACACACGTTATTCTTCACACTTTTTCTTATCCAAGATTCTTTGATTTTAGGATTAAAATATATCTAACTCAGCAAACGCATCAGTACATGAAAACGACAGCCTCGGATTCCATGGAGAAAACAATGCAACAGCTTCAGGGACCGGTGTGCCATCGCTTAACCCTGGGGTAGCACCAGAACCAAACCCAGTCGACGTTGGCTCACACATTGCTTTGCACGTCGACTTGGCCACTGATATTGAAGGAAGTGTACGCGGAGGGGACCAACTGACACGTAAAGGGCCCAGGCTCAAGAAGAAAGAGAAGTCAGTCTACAAGTAATTTTTGAAATGTTTCAAGCACAACAAGTTGCTATCGCTCAGTTGCAGAGTCAGCAAAAGACTCTGAGCGGAGCAAGACCAGAAACAGCTCCTCGGGTTGAGCCAACACCCGAGAGATCAAGTAACAATGGGTCGAGAACTGACCCCATCATTGAAAGTTCTCTAGGAACTCACTAAGAGGATCGATTCGGGAGAAAAAAGGATTGAGGACAACAATAGAAAAGTGGAAACCTACAACTCGGGGGTCGACCAGATACCGGGATCACCTCTGATTTTGAAGGGGCTGGATTCGAAGAAGTTTGTACAAAAACCATTCCCCCTGAGTGCGACTCCGAAGCCCATTCCGAAGAAGTTTCGGATGCCAGACATCCCGAAATACAATGCGACAACCGATCCCAACGAGCATATCACCACATATACTTGTGGTATAAAGAGGAATGATTTGAAGGATGACGACATCGAGTCTGTACTACTAAAAAAATTTGGGAAAACTTTGTCCAAGGGGGCCATTATGTGGTACCATAACCTGCCCCCGAACTCTATTGATTCATTTGCCATGTTGGCAGGCTCATTTGTAAAGGCACATGCTGGTGCCATAAAGGTTGCAACAAGGAAGTCAGATTTATTCAAAATCAAGCAAAGAGAGAACGAGATATTGAGGGAATTTGTGTCCCGTTTCCAGTTGGAATGAATGGAGTTACCACCACTCTCCGATGACTGGGTCGTACAAGCCTTCACTTAGGGGCTAAATGAACGAAGTTCGATAGCTTCGAGGCAGCTGAAGCAGAACTTGATCGAGTATCCCGTCATAACCTGGGCGGATGTGCACAACAGGTACTAGTCAAAAATTAGGGTCGAGGAAGACCAGTTGGGAGCCCCCTCGGGCTCAGTTTATCCAAGCAAGATACTAGCAAAGGAGTCGAGAGATGGAGACAGGGAGCCAAGGCCTAACAAAGAAAGATATTCGCCATACATCGAAGACAAAAAGACCACTTCGAGGCGCAACATACCTCAAAATGATCGAACAAAAGATCGAGGTCAGAACTCCGGGGGATTCACGAGTAAGACCGGGTTTGATAGGAACTTGGGGCCAGTGGAGGCACCCCGATTATCAGAATACAACTTCAGCGTCGATGCCTCAGGCATCGTTTCAGCCATTGGCAAAATTAGAGACACCAGATGGCCCAATCCCATATAGACTGATCCTTCTCATAGGAACCCTAAATTAATGTGCAAGTACCATGGTACTCATGGTCATATGACCGAGGAATGTAGGCAGCTTAGAGAGGAGGTAGACTGATTGTTCAACAAAGGGCCCCTTCGAGAATTTCTCAGCGACCAGGTCAAGAACCATTTCCAAGAAAGAGATGTAAATAGGAAAAATGAACCAGAAGAACCCCAACATGTCATTCACATGATCATCGGCGAGTTGACGTCCCACAGGGGCCCATATTCAAACGTACCAAAGTATCTATCACAAGGGAGAAACGGACTCGGGATCACATGCCCGAGGACACTCTCACATTCAGTGAGGAAGACATCGAGGCCTTATCTCAACCTCACAACGATGCATTGGTAATTTCTATCCTTTTAAATAAAGGTCAAGTTAAACGTGTTCTCGTGGATCCAGGTAGCTCAGCAAATATAATCAGATCAAGGGTCGTGGAGCAGCTCAGGCTGCTCGACCAAATCATACCCGCCTCTCGAGTCTTGAATGGATTCAACATGGTGAGTGAAACAACGAAGGGAGAAATCATCCTCCCCGTAAACGTGGCCGAAACCATACAAGACACCAAATTCCATGTCATCGAAGGTGACATGAGGTATAATGTTCTACTTGGAAGGCCATAGATCCATATCATGAGGGCAGTTCCATTAACCCTTCATCAAGTGATGAAGTTTCCAACAAAGGATAGCATGAAAACAGTATATGGAGAGCACCATGCAGCCAAAGATATGTTCGCAGTGCACGACTTGGCACCAGTATCAATACCGTCCACATCAGAAAAGTTGAAGGACAAACAGGTATCCAAATAGCAATCACAACCTATGTCCTTGGTTGAGCCCGGGGAATAGGTGATCGAGGACGAAGAAGATTTCCTTACCCCTCGAGCCTCCATCGCCCTCGAGGATTCAGATGCGACGAAGTCCACTATCGAGGAGCTCGAGCAAGTGGTATTGGTCAAGCACCTACCGGAACAAAAGGTATACCTGGGAACGGGATTAAAACCCGAACTCAGGGAAAAACGCATTCAATTCCTTATGATAAACCGGTGAAGCAAAAGAGGAGACCTCAGTCCGAGGTAAAACATGCCTTCATCAAAGACGAGGTAACCAAACTTCTCAAAATAGGATCCATTTGGGAAGTAAAATATCCTGAATGGCTAGCTAACGTAGTGGTAGTCCCCTAAAAAGGGAAATAAACTTAGAAAATGTGTAGACTACAAATATTTGAACAAAGCATGCCCTATAGATTCCTTCCCACTGCCTAACATCGACTATCTGATCGATGCTACAGCTGGCCACGAGATCCTTACTTTTCTAGACACCTACTCCGGGTACAATCAAATTCAAATGAATCCGGAGGACTAGGAAAAGACTTTGTTTATCAAGAAGTATGGTAAATATTGCTATGATGTAATGCCCTTCAGGATAAAAAATGCAGGAGCTACATATCAACGCTTAGTTAATAAAATGAACAAACACCAAATAGGAAAATCTGTGAAAGTTTATATTGATGACATGCTAGTTAAGTCCCTGCGCGTAGAGGACCATTTGACCCATTTGCAGGCAACATTCGATATCTAAAGGAAGTATAACATGAAACTCAACCCCGAGAAGTGATTTCGGAGTCGGCTCGGGCAAGTTCTTAGGCTTCATGCTGTCGAATAGGGGGATCGAGATCAACCCCAATAAAATCAAAGCCATCAAAGAAATCATTGTCATAAACAATGTGAAAGTCGTGCAACGGCTAACCGAAAAGATAGCTGCCCTAGGCTAGTTTATCTCGAGGTCTTCAGATCGGAGCCATCATTTCTTCTCCCTACTCAAAATGAAAAACAACTTCGCATGGACTCCGGAGTGTCAACAAGCCTTGGAAGAATTAAAACGGTATCTCTCAAGCCCGCCCTTGCTTCATACTCCAAAGGAGGATGAAACACTATATTTGTATTTAGCCGTATCCGAGGTAGCTGTAAGTGATGTGTTGGTTCGAGAAGAGTAAGGTATGCAATTTCCTGTCTATTATGTAAGTCGGACCCTAGGAGATGCTGAAACCAGGTCTACATATCCACTTCGAAATGTCTTGCATAAGACCGAATTATCGGGCCGATTGTCCAAATGGGTCATCGAGCTTGGGGGTATGATATCAAATATCAGCCCCGAACGGCCATCAAATCTCAAATTTTGGCAGACTTCGTGGCTGATTTCACTCCTGCCCTCATGCCCGAGTAGAAAAAGAACTCTTTCTAAAAACGGGAACATCATCGGGGGTCTGGACCCTCTTCACAGACGGTTCCTTGAATGTGAAAGGGTCCAGGCTCGGTATAGTTCTAAAACCGCCTATGGGAAGCATCATTAGACAATCTATAAAAACTTTGAAATTTACTAACAATGAGGTCGAGTATGAGGCCATGATTGCAGGTCTCAAACTAGCCAAAGGCCTGGGAGCAGAGGTCATCGAGGAAAAGTGCGACTTTCTTTTGGTAGTAAACCAAGTAAACGGGAGCTTCGAGATTCGAGAAGATAGAATACAAAGGTACTTAGACAAAATTCAAGCGACGTTGCATCGCTTCAAAGAGTGGACACTAGTCCATGTACCTCGAGAACAGAATAGCGAGGCCAATGCTCTTGCAAATCTGGGTTCATCGGTTGAAGAAGATGATATCGTCCCGGGGACTGTCGTTTAATTATCGAGGTCAGTGGCCGAAAAAGGCCATGCAGAATTCAACTCAACAAATCAACATGGGATTGGAGGAATATGTACGTCGAATACTTGAAGCATGGGAAGCTCCCCTTGGACCCAAAAGAATTGAGGGCCCTCCGAGCCAAAGCAGCTCGATTCTCACTCGATGAAAATGGAATATTATATAGAAGGACCTTCGACGGACCACTGGCAGTGTGCTTGGTAACGGGGGACACTTATCACGTACGACGAGAAATCCACGAAGGCACTTGTGGAAACCACTCTGGTGCCGATTCCTTGGTCCGAAAGGTGATCAGAGCGGGATATTACTGGTATAGCATGGAAAAAGATACTAAGTAGTTCGTTCGAAAGTGTGATAAATGTCAAAGGTTCACACCAACGATCCATCAGCTCGGTGAACAACTCCATTCGATCCTATCCTCGTAGTCATTCATGAAATGGGGGATGGAAATCGTCGGCCCCTACCAACGGCGCCAGGTAAAGCTAAGTTTATTTTGTTTATGACTGACTACTTATCGAAATGGGTAGAAGAACAGGCCTTCGAGAAGATAAGAGAAAAAGAAGTCATTGACTTCATATGGGACCACATTATATGCCGGTTTAGGATACCCGCCGAGATAGCATGCGACAATAGGAAGCATTTCATCGGCAACAAAGTAGAAAAAATCCTCGAGGACCATAAAATCAAAAGGATTCAATCAGCACCATATCACCCAAGTACAAATGGTCAGGTCGAGTCCACAAACAAAACCATCATCCAAAACTTAAAGAAGAGGTTAGATGATGCGAAGGGGAAATGGAGAAGTATTGCTCGAGGTGCTATGGGCATATAGAACGACGTCGAAGTCAAGTACGGGGGAGACACCATTTTATTTGGTGTACGGGTTTGAGGAATTGATCCTAGTTGAGGTCGGGGAACCGAGCGTCAGGTTTCGTCATACCACCGAGGATTCGAACAATGAGGCCATGAACACTTCCCTCGAGCTACTATATGAAAAACATGAAGCCGCATTAGTCCGAATGGCCACTCAAAACTAAAGGATCGAGAGGTACTACAACAGAAGAACGAACCTTCGCTACTTTGGAGTCGGGGACTTAGTTCTAAGGAAAGTCACCCTCAATACTTGAGACCCAAATGAAGGGAAATTAGCATCTAATTGGGAAGGACCGTACTATGTCCTCGAATTTGTAGGCAAAGGATCCTACAAACTTAGCACAATGGAAGGCGAGGCTCAAACGTTATTATTTTTGAGGTATGACCTTCTCCCCTTTTCATTTATATTTCATACTAAATCCTTATAGGTGTTCGATTGGAGATATTGAAGCATCCTTCAGCTCGAAGACCTTGGGTTTTAAAGCATGTGTTGCACTCTTTTTCCCTTAGAACGGGTTTTATCCCAAATGGGTTTTACCGGAAAGGTTTTTAACGAGGCAATACCTATATGCTACCTAAGGAAAACTCAACAAGTATTCAAGGCTTCTCTTCAATCAACCTCGAATATTGGGGGCATCACCCTTGGAGGTTACATTTTCCAAGAAAACAATTCATGTCAAGAGGACCTCGATATGAAAACGATGTAATGGGCCAAACGGTTAAATGAACCGTGTCCATATAAAGTAGTCGAGCCCTCAACGACAAAACATGTACGCATGTATAAATCATTCAAAGAAGCACTGTCATTATATCAAAACACTCCATGCCCCAAAGAAGTCTACCATTTTTTGCATTTATATTTCTACATGAAACGGCTCAAGGGCCAAAATCTCAAATGCATCCGAATACTCGGGGACTGTCATCGACAGTCAACACATCGAGTCATCAAAAACTCGAACCTATAAGACCTCGAAGAGGCATACTCAAACCTGTAAGACCTCAAAGAGGCATGCTCGAACTCATAAGACCTCAATGAGGCATACTCGAACTCATAAGACCTCAAAGACTTGATATTAAGGCCAAGGCCACCACACTCGGGGACTAAAGGCTATGACCATATAAAAGGCTACGGCCATATAAAAGACTACGGTCATATGAAAAGGTTGTGGCCGAAAATGTGGCTCGTAGACATCCTACTTCCGCCATAAAAACTAAAGGCCTTCAAATACTTCAGAAAATCGGTTAAACCAGGCTATCCTTAGCAAAATCAAAGGGCTTCCATAAAATCAGCCCTCGAATAATGTGGAGGCTTTGATAATACCAACCTTCAAAAAAACCTCAAGAGGTATTCAATTATCATTACATATCGACTTACAAACGAGGTTCCGATCAATCGAACCTTCGAAAAATCAAACATGAATACGAAACATACATGCTAAGGCATACCAAATATTCCACCAAGTCTTTAGCCAGAAAGAGGGAAAAATTATATCCATTTTAGAGGCCGAATTGGACCTACTTAAAAGAGCCTAAGAGCCAACCTAAAGAGCCTAAGGGCTGATATTTTATAGCCTAAGGGCCAACCTAAAGAGCCTAAGGGACAATACATAAAGAGATTAAAGGACGAAGCATAACATGCTCGAGACCTTACCTAGCTTGGACTCAAAAGTCCCGAGCTAAAGCCCAGCTCGAAGATCAAACCTTAAGTGGTAACCTATTGTCGATCGTTGATCAAACACAAAACCTAAGGGAATTATATTCTAAGCCCAATAGGCGGACTGATTGTCTACAACACCATATTTCGAATGAAGACAAAACGAAATTTAACACAAAATGAAGATGAAGCGAGAAAATTTTGTATATTCAAAGGATGGTTCAAATATACATTTACAAAGCCCCCCACATAGGGCCCTTACATAAAAGAAAGAAAACAAAAGAACCTAGTCTACTTTTGAGGTCACTTGCTCGGAGGCAGTATCCACTGGAGCTGCACCTTCGGTAGCCTCATTTTCGGGGACCTTCTCCTCCTCCTCCTCGGGAACTTCTCCTTCTTCTCCCTCGCTCTCATAGCCGCTGGTAGAATCCTCATCGGTGGAGAGCAATACAACTGCTACTTCATACAGGTCCTTTACCTTCTCGATTTCGACGAAAAGGTCAAAGCCTTTAGCATGAACCTCCTCGAGATTATGCCTTCGAGACTCCAGCTTAGCATGAGTGATGGCACATGCTAACTTAAGCTCGGACGTGATAGATATCTCCCAAGCCCGAGCATTAGCAGCAGCAGCATTGATTCGATATGAGGACACGAATGCACCAGCTTCGGACTTGACCTTAGCTAATTCAGCGGACGTCTCAGTGTGAAGCTCCTTAAACTCACGGCTCTCCTCTTTTGCACTCCGAAGATGATGCTCGATCGAGGTTAGTTTTTCTTGAAGAGTATCCTTCTCGGAGGTCAGATGGTCCATATGTTGCTTCTACCCGTGGGTTTCGGCCTCTTTGATCTTAAGCTCCTCCTGAAGTTGCTCCACCAAATTGGCCTTCTGATGAAGCTGAAAAATTAAAGCATTAGACGCCAAAGCAAGTGGATACAAAGTAAGCCCACAAAGGCTATATTACCTATTCAACGAGCTCAGCTCGCTCTTAGGAATCCTCCCCCGAACTTGCTCGAGGATCATTAAGTTCCCCCGTCTTTTGGCATAGAGAGCCTTGAGTTCGTCCATCTCCGACTTGAGCTTCCTAAGCTTATCTTCACAATGGGCAACCTCAAACCAAGACGTGGAAAAAGCTCATTCATAGAGCATCACAGCCTTATCACGAAGAATGGGAGTCAGAAAGGAAAGAATCAAACTCCAAATATAATTGTTAAGACAAAGTTTACCTGCTTTCGAAGCTTCTCAACCTCTTCGAAGATGAACAAGGCGCCAAGGTCGGGGCTCTCTTCGATTTCGGTGAGGCATTCTCCGAAGATGTCGCTCTCCCCGTGGGATGTTCCCACATCGGGAGTCTTCATATCTTGGGCATCCCGTATTTTCCCCGCAAAGAACAACGGGCCTGGCGGAGAGTCGTCCACATCAATCACCCCGAATGGTTCAATCGGAGTGTCTTCCCTTCTTCGAGGCGCCTCAGGTTTGGTCTCTTCGGGTTCATCGATCAAGTGCCTTATGGTATAAGGCACTTTCTTGTCACTGGTCAGCTCGAGGACTTTTCTCGAGCTCCCCTCAGAGACCTCCTCAGCATTGGACTGAACCACATCAGCAGCCCTCGGTTCAGCAGCCTTTGGAGCATCGAAGCTCCCTATCCTCCGAATCACTAATGGGCGGCCATCATCTTCACCCTCAGCATCGTCTCCCTCTTCGTCCTCAGCACGAAGACATTCAGCAGTTTTCGGAGTTAAGGCCACCGTATCGACCTTAGACTTTCGGACCTTGGTTTTCTTTGGCTTTGGAGAGTTCGCCGGAGAACCCCTCTTCATTTTCTTGTCTTTGGCGGGTTTTGGGGTTTCTTCCTCGTCGGTTGGGAGCGGCTTCATGAAAACAACGTCTCCGAGGCCTGCACAAATACAAAGTTAAGTATTCTTCTTTAGATTATTTCTCTAAGAGATTTAGATATGAAAATAATGAAAGCTCACTGTGGTTTTTGGCCTCCCATCGGCCTTTGGCCAATTCGCGCCAGACGCGCTCGGCGTATGAGGAAGTGGAAGCTAGTTGCCGGACCCATCCCGGGAGGTCCACAACCGCACTGGGATACCAAGCGGCGGATGCATCATTAAAAGGGGGTTAGTTCAAAAGAAGACGGGATTATCAAAATGATGAAATACACTCGATGAGCCTGTACTTACACTTCATATTCCACTCCTCTGGGAACGACATCTTTTCAGCAGGTATCAAGTCGGAAGTACTGACTCGAATGAAGCGACTCATCCACCCTCGGTCTTTATCTTCATCGATACTGGAGAAGAAAGACTTCGAGGATCGATGTTGCAACTTTATCAGGCCACCTCGATAGAGACAAGGGCTGTATAGCCTGATCAGATGGTCGAGGGTAAAAGACATTCCCTCGACCTTGCTCGAGAAGTACCTGATCAAGTGAACAATTCGCCAAAAAGAAGGGAAAATTTGTCCTAGCGTCACTTGGTACTGTCGACAGAAGTCGAGAATCACTTGAGCTAGGAGAGGTAGAGAAGGATATACAGGGCCTAAGGTGAATGGGTATGTATACACACTTAGGTACCCCACTTTGTAAGTGGTGATATCCTCTTCGAGTGAAAGGATCTCCACGTCCACCGTATTTGCCCAACGGCAATCTTCCTTCACCTGTTCAAGTTCGGTTATCAAGCTGATATACCGAGACATAGGCTCGCATCGGCCCATAATCGAAGCACGTCCGTCAATTTTAAAATCGGAAGACGTATCACAAGTCCAGGGATACACTCTTCAATACGAGGAGGTACCGCCATTTTACTCTTGGATGTGCGAGAAGACGATGAAGCCTTCTCTTTTTGTGGGGCTGTTTTGAAAGTTTTTGTCATTACTACTGTGAATTTAGAGGAAAAAAGAGAAAGATGATGGTAAAATGGGCACAAGAAAGCTATGAACAAAGAGAGAATAAGGAAACAACAGGATTGAATATGTGAAGAGAGTAAAGTGTGCAAGGAAATAAGTTGAAGTATTTGTAGAGGCCATTTGTGCGTGTTGGGAAAGCTAAATTGTTGGTCAAACGCCGCTTTTAATTGATGAATTTTTGAAAACTGTACAGACGTGACCTTTGCACGACCTTTCAGTCACGCCAACCGCTGACCTCACGAGTCTAATGTCACGATTGGGGCATCGAAGAGTCATGAATCGAACCGTTTCTTATCTTTTCATTCTAAGAAACACAAGGACTATCTGTATACGGTCGAAATCGGAGAACCCGATTTCGAGGTCTTAATCGAACACCGAGCTCGGGGAAACTCGAAGTAGGGATCAGGTCTGGCTGAAACATGCACCCTCGGGGGAACGAATCGGAGGCCTGGCACGGTCTACCTCGAGGTAGTACCATTTCGATGATACTCAAGAAAGAGCGGAAATCTCTCAAAGGCACAAAGATCAAAGCGTAAATTTGGATAAGATTTGTACGAATTAGTACAAATCCGTACTAGGTTGTTATACAATTGTACCAATAGAATCATTTGTCCTAAATAGAAATATACCATAATAGGGTTTTTCCCTCCTATATAAAGGGGACCCCAATCATTTGTAAAGATCATCTCACTACTTGCAAAAGAATATTCTATCTTACTTTACTCTTTTACTGTGCTCCTGAATTGTTCCTCAATTTTATTGCTCTCACTTTATTGTTCTTACTTTATTGTTTCTAAACTCACCTCGAGGTCTCCGAGGATATCGAGCTCGAGGTCCCTATTGCACTAGCAACACTGGTTTGATTCATCGATTCTCTTCACTCATACTTAATATTGGTTGTTCATTAACTAGTATTGAAATAGATCACGTATCTGTAAAATCACGAATCAATTTTAATCGTTACTCGTATATTTCGAGGTAAGCAATTTTCTTCCTTTTCCTTTTTCTTTTTCTAGATCTTCAAATTTATTTAAATGTGATTTTCATCATTTCCTCTTTTTATCCATAATGTAGTTTTATTACTTTTAGATAGTAGAGTGATGCATCAAAGACATAATATTAATCGAGCTATATGTAGATTAAAGTGGTGTATTTTCTAATTTAAAATTTTATTTTACTTTATATTTTTTAATCATATTAATCGAATTTGAATCCAGAGAATTAGACTGAATTGGACAGAACCTATTTGATTTTGTGATAACAAATTCATTTATGCATAAACCAATCTTTTAAATTGAATTGAATTATTTCAAATTGGACCGAATCAAACTGAATTAATAAAAAATATATCGAACCGACTAAATGTACATCCAAGTCCAATCTCTTCACTATGGTCGGTTTGCATTAAAAGCAATGGCAACAAAGGCGTACATAGAAATTTTTGTATGCCGAAATTTGTAGAAAAAGCGGAATAATAACTTTAGTTATCATACTTCTAGATAAGAAATAGTTTTAGTCTATTGGTTTTGTTGAATTTTAAGTTAGAAAAAGTCTTGAATTAAATTCTACTTCATCACAATTTTTAACCACATAAATTATCTGAAATATTTGCAAAAAAAGATTTGTTAGTGGAGGTTTGAAACTGTGACCTCTTAGATCAAAATCGAACACATAATCAATGCGCCAAGAGATAATTTATGTCAATTTATTTCATTTTTTTCCTACTTATCCGCTTCCACACAATATTAATATATTAGTAAAAAATAAATTGACGAAGCGATATCGCATGACACTGCTTCGATAAATGTGCATCCGCTCCAAAGGCACCCGTAAGCATCAAATCCTAAATTCGCCTTTGTCCCGATCCTACTTGTGAGATGGCACTGAATTTATTGTTATTGTTGTTTAACTATCAAGCTCGCGTGGGAACTATTTAAAAATGAAATTGATAATTATATATTGGGAGTAATGCGTTCTTTTAGCTTAAATAATTACTATTTCTTTTTGTTCTGATTTCATTCTCTCTTTTTTTTTCTGGGTGCAGGCAGTTCATATTTCAGTATGCATCTATTTAATTGTACGGGATGTATTTCAGACTAAGACAATCAAATTTTCAAAGAAAACGAATGGTGATATTCTTTTAGATATTTTCTTGAACTGGCATTCAGTCGACCTTTTCGGAAAATTTGCTTCTATTGTATCTTTTGGGGTTTGATTTTTAGCCCGCCAAACAATTATCAGTAACATTCTCGTTAATTCTTGACTGCAGTTTTTTATATTATCTTCGTTAAATACTTCCTTCATTCACTTTTACTTGACAGGTATATTAAAAATAGTTTTTTTTATTTTTATTTGTCACTTTACGCATATCAAGATAATACTTTTTTTTTTCTGTTATACCCACAATATTTATTACTCATTTCAAATCATTTTCTTAAATCGAATAAAATATGCATCAATTAATATGAGTATCATGGTAAATTATATACTTTATTTATTATTTTTTAATGCGCATGAAAAGTCAATACTTACCGAGTAAAAGTGAACAGCGGAAGTATTTATCGATATCTTGTTGCATATTTTTCTATCTATATATAAATATCTTCAAGTTTCACCCACTTGCGAATCGAGAGTGTAACATATGAGTTAAGGTTAATTCAATTCCTTATGTTCAGAGCCAGTATAGGGATTAAGAAATTTATTAAATACCTATAAATTTTGACTTAAACTTAGTTATTATTGTACGTTAATTTAATGTCGCTTTCGGAACTAGGAACCAATAATATGCATCTGCTTTCAGTCAAAGAATGCAAATTTAAGGGAAAAGAACACAAGGTGCATAAGAGCACAAGGAACCACAATATATTTTTGGGATTTTTACCTAATTATATTATATTAGAAATTTATTTACTAATATTTTTTATGTTTTGTAATTTTTAATAAGTATCTAGGTTTTTCTTATAAATTGTGTAGATTTCTCCTTAAAAAAGTCTCATCATATTATTAGTGCCTTCAATTAAAGAGATTCAATTATATCCTTTCCTTTTTTCCCTTTCCTCGTCTCTCTCCTTCTTTTTTTTTACATTAAAATTTCTTAATCTATGCCCAGAATCTCCATCTTCTCTCTTCACACCATTGGCGAAAATTTTATATTATTAAATCATCAATTGCATCGTTCTTTTGTTGGGAGACCGGATAACACTGAAAATGAAGAAATATTCAGTGATTGTATGATAACTATATCATAATTGTATTTGAATAGTATCAGATATATCAATGCGTAAAACATAATTGTATCATACTTCTATCACAATTGTATCTAACTTGTATATGGTACATTAATATCCAAAATAATACCTGATACAATACTAATAAATTAACATATAATTATCATATATTTATGATATAAACTGTGAAATTCGTCACGAACTCATAACTACTCATAATTCATATGCAAATTTGATACAATCCTGAAAGTATTCTTACACATTCTGATACATTTATGATACAACCTAAAACCGATTCTAAACTTAAATTAATACAATATCATATTATATTTGTATTAGCATTGTATCATATATTATTTTAGGTACAAATTGTGATACAATTATGATATAATTCTAAATTATGATACAACTTTGATCTTTATCTTTTTCAAGTTTCAATTTAAAACATCCACCTAGAACCAACTCTAAACTTAAATTATGATACAATATTGTATCAGAATTGTCTTAGGTATTGACATATCAAATACAACTCAGATACAATTATGATACATTTATCATACAATCGTAATACAATTCTGAAACTTCTTCTTCCTCGAGTTTCAATCAGAAATTCAACCTAAAACCAACTTTAAACTTAACGAATCTCCCTTAAAATTGAAATAGAAACTCTAAAGGATATTTTCAATCGTTTTCAAAAACACCCAATCCAAAAAATTCACAAATTCATAAAATCTAAATATCTAATTCAAAGCTTCGAAGTTTTTTAATGGTACATCAGTGGCAGACCCCTCCACCTGTAATTTCAGAGATAATGTCGATGTTGTTAATAGTTGAAGCTTTTTAATGGTTGTTGGTGGAATTGATTCAGAGAAATATATGATGCTACAATTTTAGAGAGATAATAGTTTGATTTGTATGAGGGAGAGAGAAAGAGAGATATTGGTTGATTTGTATTAAAGAGAGGTGATGATTTTGGGTATAAGTGGGTTTCTTACGGTGGGTAAGTACAAAGATAGATGATGTTTTAATCCTAGTATCTTAAATATAGGAGGATTATGTGTAACTGATACCCAGTATTTAAGGTATGTTTTATTTCTTCCTTTTTGTGGTTTTGTATAAAACTAGTAAATATAGGTATATAAAGTAAGTAATAAAAAACTTAAATAAAAGTAATAATAGGTTTCTATCATAATATAGCTAGGTAAAAATTCCTATATTTTTAGTGATACGATGATCCAAATTCATGACAAAAAAAAAATGAACATAAGTTTCTAGAGAAGTCCAAGAAAAAATGCAAGATAGTAGTCGTTTTGTCAGAAAATATTATTCTAATGGCATAGCAAATATCTTCCAAAATTATGATGTTACTTTGTTTTTCTCGAGGCATGTTACTTCTAAACTTAGTGGCTTAGGTAAATAGTTCAAATTAGAACAACATAGATGTCACTCCTTAGCATAGAAGCATTAATTACAAAAATTCATACTTCTTCTATTCTATTTTATGTGACTCAATTTTCTTATTAGTTCATAAAAAAATGATGTATTTTTATATTTAGAGATAATTTTACTTTAATTTATTGTTTATGAAAAAAATTTATAATTACACAAATATTTGGCATGTTTAAAACCATAATAGCTATTGGAGAGAACAAGAGTATTGTGGTCAAAATTTACAGGACAAATGTAGCGTAGGTTTTTTCGGGTTAATTGGACTTAATAATGCAGAGCATATATATGCATACGAAAATAATTAAAACGTTAAATATATTAAATTCTGAAGTTATAATTTTGAATGCACAATAAATTCCTTAAATATTGAATCCATTAAATCTAAATCTGAATTCGCTTTTGCCCTTTACCATGTTATTACTAGATTTTTTCAATCCAACATGGTTAGAAAGAAAAGAAATTGACGGAGTGCTCGGTACGAAGGCGAAAAATGTTATTCAATTTTTTCATGTTTGGTTGATTTAAATATTTTGAAAAATATTTTTCTCATGAACTCATTTTCCTTCAATTGAAAAAAATATTTTCAAAATTCTTTTTTAACCTTCTCCACCATATTTCTTATCCCCACCACNCCCCCGCCCCCAACCCCTACCTTAAATAGAAATAGTATTAATTGTACTTTCTTTTCATCATGTTATAAATAGAGTATTTTTTTTTTCTATTTTAACAAATGAGTATTTTTCTTTTCATGATATAAGAAAGGTATGTTCTTTTCATGATGTAAAAAAATTATTTTCTTTCATTTCAACAAAAAAAATATTTTCTTTTCATGATATAGAAAAATTATTTTCTTTCATTCAACAAAATGAGTATTTTCTTTTCATGATGTAGAAAAAGTATTTTTTCTTTTTAACAAAATGAGTATTTTCTTTTATGACGTAGAAAGAATAATTTCTTTTTTAACCAAAAAAATAGTATCATTAGTTCCTTTGGATTTGTATGAATTTTAAGAAGAATGATTAAATTCTTGAAGATAATAGA
>ML368731.1:2937-13553 GCA_005239525.1 Nicotiana knightiana | reverse complement strand
CTCATCAATATCAAATACCCAAACGTCCTTTCCATCTCCGCCTAGTTTGAGACTCTTGGCGTATTCAATAGCGGCATTGGCCACAGCCTCACAGTCATGACGATATTGTTTGCCTAACATGTAATGACCTATATAGTTTTCGCAGGAGCTAGGCACCAATTTCCAATTTTGAAGGTTGTTAGTCTCCACAGCAAGACGCCAACTAAGACAGTCTAATTGTGGGACGCGATAACCAGCAGCGCCACTCTGTGGCCTTAGGCGGTGGATTTCTACAACTTGGCTAATAACCTCTACATTATTGGTAGTAGATGCCACTGTCACTGCTACTATAGTTGAAATAAAGAAAAGCAAAGCAAAAGACCTCATATTATTATGTGTTTTAACTTTTAACAGAATATGATAGGAAGGAGAAATGGGAGAACAAAGAAGATGTTTTGATAAGTTGGTATATGGTGGCTTAAATAAGACCCTTAATCTCAATAATCTCAACTCAACTCAACTCAAAAAGGTGATCACGTGTTTCACGACATGAAATATGCTTTGACAGGACCGACTTTCTGTGGTTCTCACTTTTTTTTTTCCCTTTCTCTGGTTATTATTTCTTTACTATCAAATGCTTTTAATTTCATCTCCTTGCCAATCGTACAAGACAATAAATCACAAAGTCTAAAAAGTAGTGGAAGGACACGTCGTGGGAAAAAGAGAATCAACGAATATATTTTATTATTCTTGAATGTGTCTATGCTTAGAGCGCCCATTTGTATTTTGTGTAGTTAAATGTTTAATTTTCATCACTTGAATAGGTAAGTTATGTTAATTTTATACATGTATGCATTTTCTTGTATATCCAAATTCATCTCTTTCCGATACCAAATAATACTGTATCTGATGATTATTTAGATGTGAAGGTTCTTCCGATCTCACACTGATCTCCACACGAAGATACAATTCTCTAAGCGGACTAAATAGACATAATATAATGTAGCACCATTCTCATTTCTCAATTAATTTGTTCTCGTGTGCGAGTGTATTATGGTTTTAACAGAATATGATAGGAAGAAGAAATGGGAGAGCGAAGAAGATGTTTAGATAAGTTGGTATATGGTGGCTCAAATGTTGAGCCGATGATTTTGATGATTGACAAAGGAACACATGCATCAGCCAGGTTCATGGACAGTGTACACAGGTGTCAAGCAAAAGGCATGCACGTGAAAGGAATAAGTATAAGTGGTTGTTGCTGATAATTCTTGAACGAAAATGTTGCATATTTGATAAGGAGCAAGACTCCTTACTTGAAGAGAACTCTATCCAAGATAAAGGAAGAGTTAGAAGTTGAAGTTGACTAGAACTCTTCCACCAAGTAAGAATAAATCATTAGACTTCTAGTTAATCTTTATTTACTAACTCTATATATATCGGTTGTCTTCTCTTTTACAGGTGATGCACACATACTGAAGTTAAGCAAGTTTTGAGAGCAAAATAATAAGGCATTTTGTAAGCAATTCCTATGAGTTTAAAGAGTGCAATCCTTTTTTAATTTGCGCACGCAAAAAATTAGACATCCCACAAATCATCCTCTCGTGTGGTATTAAAATGTAAAACATCATTAAATAAGACCCTTAATCTCAATAGCCTCAACTCAAGCAAGACAATCAAACAGGTGAACACGTGTTTCACGACATGAATTATGTTGTCAGGATAGACTTTGTGTGGTTCTCACTTTTTATTTTTATTTTTTCTGTGATTTTCACTTATTATTTCTTTGTTAAATTCGTTTTCATTTCCTTGTCAATCGTACAAGACAATAAATTACAAAAGTCTAAAAAATTGAGGAAGGCCAAGAAGGGAAAAAAGATATATTTTGTTATTCTTCAATGTGTCTACGCTTAGCGCCAATTTGTGTCTTGTGTAGCAAATGCTTAATTCTAACTTGGTTATGCTCATTGCCTAATTTTATATATGTAAGCACAGTGGCGAAACTAAATTTTTTTCTAAGGGTGTTTAAATTTGAAAAAAAAAAAAAATTCTTGATAAAGGATGTTCAATATATGTTATATGCCTCTAAAATCTAATATTTTACCTACATATACAGTGTAATTTTTCGACGAAGTTGACCACCCATAAAAGAGCATAGCTTCGCACCTGTGTAAGCATTTTGTTGTATTCATATTCATTTCTTTCCAATACTAAAATTATTTAAAAGTGAAGTTCTTCCAATCTACACTGATCTCCACACGATGGTATAGTTTCTCTAAACGGACTAAATAGACTCCTAACGAACACCTAATTTAGTGTAACATCATTAATCTCATCTTTTTTGTTCGTGTGTGCGAGTGTATGTGTGTACAGTGTACATGCATATATAATAATAAATTAATATTAAGTTATACATACATAAAAACACAAAAGAGAGCATATTATTATTATTTATTAAGTATACGCAAATTAAAACACCAATGAGAATATTGAAAACATTTCGGATGTCCAGCACTGGGATAGCGTACAAGTTAACAAATGAAATGAATTATGTACGACGCAACGTTTCTTCTCTAGCTCCAACAGGAGTTACGTTGTGACCCTAGCTCTCCTCAATTCATCTCTCATTGTGGACGTAATAGTACAGCTACTTTCTTCATTACAAAACCTACTTTTCCTAATTTAACATACTTATAATTTAGATGCTCATAGTTACTAAACGAAATTTATAGTAGAAATAAACAAATAAAAAATAAGATACTTTATCGAACAGATAAATAGCCATGTGCCTGAGGGTTGACATACCACTTAACTTATTCTTCACTTTCCCCACACACCCACCATCAAAAGAGATAACAATAAATATAAAAACCAAGTGCCCAACGCGTGTTAAATATAATTTAACATGATCAACTTGGTCGTTGAACCTACCACTACAAGTTGGCTTTTTAAATTTACGTTTTACAATTCAATATAATTTTTGCACCCAGACCACCACATTCAGATACTATGACCATAACATGCTATTCTTTCTACGCTAGTTTATGTGAGATGCGCAACTGTAGATGCAAAAATTCCACCTATTGTTTGACCAAAGAATATGATCTTTGGTTAAATTAATTATCAATTATTAAAGAGGTTAATCATAGTTAAAGATAATAATTTCGGATCTAAGATAAGCAATGTATATGATGTAGACATTGGTGAAGCAGATTTAATGTATCAGATATTAAATGCTTCGAATACAATAATATGTTAAAAGTATCAAATATTTGTGATGACACAAAAGGTCATCCCGTGTAATATTAGTTAAATCTGTGTTCCGAGGCCGTGAAAATCTCCTTATATCTCACCTCGATTTGCGTACGCAGCCCAATCGTGTAGTCGGGAAGCCGTTATGTGAAAAATTGATAAAAATGATATTTTTGTGCTGAAATTTGAATAAAGTTGACTTTAGTCAATATTTTTGATAAACGGACCCGGACCTGGACCTGGACCCGGACCCGTGATTTAACGGTCCCGGAGGGTCCGTAACAAAATATGGGACTTGGACGTATGCCTGGAATCGAATTCCGAGGTGCCAAGTCCCAGAAATAAATTTTTGAAGAAAATTATTTTCTGAAAAATATAAAGGTTTTTAAAAATGAGATTTGATGTGAAACCTGTGTTATTGGGCCCGTATTATGGTTTCGGAGCCCGGAACAGGTTCAATATGATTATTATGTGTTATCGGTGAAATTTGGTAAGAAACGGACCCAGTTTGAGGTGATTCAGACTAAAAATGGAAAAAATTAGATGTTTTTGAAGTTTAAAGGAATTTTATTGATTTTGAGGTTTAACTCGATGTTTATGATGTTATTTCGGTGTTTTGATTACTTGAATAAGTCCGTAGGATATTTTTGAAGTTGTGTGTATATTTGGTTTGGAGCCCCGAGGGCTCGGGTGTGTTTCGAATAGGTGTCGGGGTATTTTGAACTTAAAATTTCTAGTGTTATTGTTGTCATCTGGTGTCTAGGGAATTGCCCTATGCGAACGCACTCAAGGGAGTGCGAACGCACAGGGTAGCGTGGGTTCTAGGGGTCAGGGTAAGCTATGCTCTATGCGAACGCAACCATTTGGGCGCGATCGCAGACCTATAGGGAGATGACCCTATGCGAACGCAGTAAGCTAGTCGCGAACGCACAGGGTTAGGAGGTCTGGGGGGCTGGGTGGTGCTAAGCCTGTGCGAACGCACCTGTTTGGGCGCGATCGCGGAGGGTAGATTAGGATAGCCTGTGCGAACGCGGGGCACGTGCCGCGAACGCACTAAGTAAGATCGCCCAGTCATTTTAAAACCCCAAAACATAATACTTACACGGGACTTAACCCATTTCTCTCAAACTTCTTCTTCCCCAAACCCCATAAACGACCTTTGAAGAGCTCCATCACCATAGCCTCTTAGGTAAGTAATTATAACCTCGTTTTCTTCCATTTTCATCAACATTTATTAGATTCTAGGCCTAAAATCATAGAATTAAAGGTAGAAAATTGGGTCTTTGGGTAGAGTTAGGGCTTTTCGAATTTTTGGAAATTTGACCTCGTTTTAGGGTCGGATTTCAAAATAAATTTTATATTCGGGCTCGTGGGGGAATGGGTGATCGAGTTTTGATCCGAACCTCGTGTTTGGACCAAGCGAGCCCGGGGTCGAATTTTGGAAATTTTGGAAGAATGTTGGGAAATCTATAATTAGGCTTTGGAATTGAATTGTTGAATAATTATTGATATTATTGAGTCGATTATGTCTATATAAGATTGTTTCGGAGTCGGATTCGAGAGGAGAAGTGGTGGTAGAGGCTTGATTTGCATTCTTGGAGCCGAGGTAAGTGTTTGGCCTAACCTTAGCTTGAGGGAATAGGGATTGAGTCCTAATTGCTACGTGTTTATTCCATGTTCAATGTATAGGTGAGGTGACGAGTACCTATATGTTGTTGTCAAGCATGACCGTGAGTAGGAAATTTGCAATTATATGATATTGTTTGGCTGTTACTATGTTTATGGGTTTAATATCAATTTTGATAGATATTCATTTGGTGGAAATTCTTAGATGTGGGTATTGTTGAGTAGTTGATCGGTTGAGGAACATTATGTTGGATTATACACATGTGTAGGATTTTTTATAGCTGTGTCCCTTGCCGGGACGGTATTATTCTTGTTGATTATCCTGTGCATTTAAGGTTTCTTATTTGTTGATTTCCATGCCAACTGTTGTTTTATGTTATTATGCACGAGGGGGTATGCCATGTTTATGTTGGTTACGCACGAGGGGACATTCCGTTCCGTGATTGTGATGTTTATGCACGAGGGGACATTCCGTGTCATATTTATGTTGTTTATGCATGAGGGGACATTCCGTGCCGTGATTGTGATGCTTATGCACGAGGGGACATTCTGTTCCATGTTTATGTTGTTTATGCACGAGGGGACATTGTTTAACCAAAGAATTAGACCCTTTGACTAAAGCTTATTTTTAAGATGAATACGGGTTACAGATAATCAAAGTAATGCAGAAAAATGAATAATAGACAGTATTGCAGAAATAAAAGATCGAAGTTAATTGTATTCGAGAATCAGATGCCTTTACAAGCTATATTCCCCTCCCTTATATAGGAGATTCTTACAACATATGACTCTTTCTATGGTTACTCATTAATGACTAATTATAGCATTAATGAGGCATTACAAAGGATAACGATAATTGGGGTTCGGTTACATAACGTTCGAGTAATCAATTGTGGGTCCTTGAATCTGCCCGTAGCTTTGTCTAGATTCATTATGACCGTGCCTCTCTCCCGTTTGGATCAAGTTGAGTTTCCCGTGACCGATAAGTTCGTGGGTTTACTGAACCGTGCCTCTTTGTACCATATCTCTTCAAAGAATCACATCCAGTTGTCGCGTTTTCCTCTGTCCACATGACTGGCTGAANTGGCGGGAATATTTTGCCGCCGCTTTTCCTTGAATCATTGTATCCTTCTCTGCACCATAGACGTCGTTTGTCACTTCCATTTAATGCTCATACCACGTGTCTTTTTCGGATTGGTTTTGTATTTGCTCGGCACCTTTTAGGGCTTTTTGCGGCTGTGCCAGTCCTGAAGTGACATCTTCAATTATGACTTTTTATCATAATTTTCCTTTTTCTTCATGTTTGACGGTTGTCTTCAAGTATAAATACATGTTTTCTTTTCTTTGCTTCCACGAAACGCTTTTCTAACTTTGTCTTTTGTAAAGAACTTTCTTCTTTGCCTTTGTAAACATGTCTTCTTCAAACCAACCTCAAAGAGTAATAGATATTGAGAGTTTAACGTCATCTTCTGCTCCGACTAGGATTCGGAGGGGTGGTAGACTTAGAAGTCTAGGATCCACTACTTCGAGGGGCTCCTCTTCTTCTCAGATAGTTCCTCCTCTTTCCACTAGATCTCCAGTTTCTCCGAGGTTTAGGGTTTCTCGGTTTTTGTCTAGAGGTAGAGGCGAACGCCTTCGTGAACCTGGAGTCGATGAAGTTGTCCCTGCTGAGTTAATTTTTACTAGGGATAGTTAAGTTCTAGTAGATCAATCTTCTTCTCTTGATAGTGTCGAAAGATATCCAACCTTTATAACTGAGGGTCAGATTTACCTTGTTCGTAGGGAGTGCTTTTGGAGGTCTGACTTTCCTGTCTATATTCTGAATAGTAATCAAAGAATAACGTCTTACAAGAGGGGATATTCTTTTGTTTATAAGTATCCTTTCACTTTAGGGTTTAGACCCCCCATTGACCCAGTTATAATTGAGTTTTGCCATTTTTTCAATATCTTCTTAGGACAAGTTAGCCCGCTTGTGTGGCGAGTTTTCGCATGTCTTAGGAGTTTGGTTTCTTTAGCCTCGGTTCCTTTTACCTTCAACCATCTTATTCACCTCTACTCTCCTACCTTATTTCGTGAAGGGGTTTTTACTCTGACTGGTAGAAGCAAAAGAGTGTTGGTAACCCCTGGAGACGATAAGGATAGGGGATGGTACCTCCGGTATGTTGATGTACCAACTGTTGGTTTAGTGGATGAAGAAAATATTCCCTTCCCTGAGAAGTGGAATCGCGCACGTGAGTATGCTTTAGCTCACATTTACTTTTTCTTGTTTTGACTTGAGATGTTTTATTAACACCGTATTTGTTTTTTTCTTCTCTCAGCAATCATGAATACTGTTGAGAATGTCTCCGATATTCGTGATTGGGTAGAAAAATTATTATCTGTTTCTCCTTTAGAAGAGAGATCTTAGAAGTACCTCGTTGGGAGGTATGGTTGGCAAGTAAAGACCCACGGTAAGTGAAGCTTTTGTTGTTGCTTCTTTCCTTACTCGAGTCTCTTTTTTTCTTGTTTAACTTTTTTCCCTTTTTAATAGGGTTCTCTGCTCGTGGGGTGTCTGCTTCATCTATCCCGAAGATGTCCTTGGCTAAGGCCCAGGAAATTATTGTTGGTTTATCTTCCTCGAAGAGGAAGATTAGTGAGTCTCGTTCCGTAGAAGAGGAAGAAAAGGGTGCTTTAGTGCACAGGCCACGGAGAAGGCGAATGATTTTACATGATGAGCTTACAACCTCAACCTTGCCTTCCGTGTCTGTGATTGAGCCCCCTGTCCTTGATGATGTTTCACCTTCCCCTATTCATGAGGATGTTGATCTTGGTCCTGACGACGTCCCTTTGGCTGCTGTCTTTCCTGCTTCTTTGAGAGAAGCTGTTTCGTCTGTTCTTTTGGCTATTTCAACTTCTGCTGTTGCTTTGCTTGTAACTTCTTCAAATTTTCAACTCTCTGTGCCTGCTTCTTTGCCCGTGGCTTCTCCAGCTCCTCAAACTTCCATGCCTGTTGTTGTTCCATCTCTGCCTGCTTCCATGCCTTCCGTTAAGGAAGTAGGGTCTTCCAGCAGAGAGATGCGGCAGGTGGTAATAGAGGTTCCAGCTGAGGGGAACCTTTTCAAGCAAACGGGTGAGCCCGAAGTGTGGCTCAAGCCTTTGATAGGTCCCTCTGAGAAAGGAAAGCTAGCCAGCCACGGTGCTCTTACATGGGTCAATGAGGTCGTGCATACTTCGTTGAAGGTATGGTGCAAGTTATCCTCTTTCACTCTCGTATATGAGATTTACCATATTTGAATGGTTTATTTCTTGTAGATTAACCTTATAGGCATAGAGCTTATGAAGAGGATTTCAAACACGGACCAAGAGACAAAAGAGTTGCAGTCCGATGTTGATAATTGGAGAGCACAATATGATAGCCTAAGGATTGACATGGATGCTTTAGAAGAGGAAAGGAGTACCTTGAAGTGGCAGATGAGACTCATGGAAGCAGAACTGGCAGTGGAGAGGGCTTCTTGCAGTCAAGCTGATAAATATAAGAGTGTTCTGGAGTATTCATTCGCGGAGAAGCTGTCCCGTGCCTCAGAGGAGATTAGAGACTTGAAGAACCTGTTGGGGCAGAAGGAGGAATACTCAGGCGAGCTCGTGCAATCCCTCACTCGTACTCAAGAAGACCTTCGTAGGGATTTAGACATAGCTCAAACTTTAGAGGAGTCAATTGTTCCATTAAGGGCCGCCATGAAGCTGCGGAAGCGGAGAAGGACGGATTGAGAGATGAGCTTCAAGTATGGGCAAAAGATTATGAAGATTTGGAAGAGGTGGCTACTGTCGATGTGAGCTGGGCGTATAAGAATTCTCGCCTTGACACATTGATGGAAATGAATCAAGATNTATATGAATTCTCGCCTTGACACATTGATGGAAATGAGTCAAGAGGGTTTTGACCTTAGTGCTGAAATAGCCAAAACTAAGGAAGCCATGGAGAAAGCTCAACAAGGTCATAACCTTTCTTCACCTGATGGTGAGATTCCAACCGCTCATGCCTCTTCATCCCCAGTTGCTCCCGCTCCTTCTGCCACTGAAGTTAACCCCTCTCTTGAAAAGATTTAGTTGGTTTATCCCTTTTTTTTTCTTTTTCTTTGTATGAATTGGTGGTTATCCCCAGTCCCATCAGGGGTAAATTTGGATTTCCTTTAAGTCCCCAAATGACAACTTAGGGGCACCACAATGTATATAAAAAATTTATACGGCTAAGTATAAGTTAATACTTAATTTTAGTCGTTTCAATATATAAATGTTAGTTCGTCTTTTGTTGAGTTTCTGTTTCACTCTTTAAGTCTTTTGCATGCTTCATTTTTCGAGGTTTTAGTTTTACCTTCGAATTTTGCATGGGGAATGCTTTAGACTACTCGTACCTTTTTTGTAATAGGCACGATTNATGGCTCTTTTGATTTCTTTCGATTCTGTTCGTGTCACTTGTCTCGTTGGGTAGATGGGTCTTCCGACTCGAGCTTTTGACTTTCTGATAGTCCTCTTTGCTTTTTCTTTGCCTTCCATACTGTATAGTCCCCCAAGTGTTTGAGCTTTGAAGAATGAAATCTCAAGCACTTGATTATTCCTTCCTTGTGGTTCTTTTCCTGAAAAGGAAAAACATTCCGGACTCGAAGGTATATAGTTTTTTAGATGATGACTGCTTAACCCTTTTAAAACGTCCATCAAAAAGTGTAACCCTAGACCGGGAATTGTGTTATTTCCTCGCGTCTTTGCAGGTCTAATATCATCATCTAGTGATGGGTTAGCTTTGTGCCTATCATCTAAAAAAGTTAGTAAATTTTTAAATGTTCAAAATAAAATCGAACGTGTGATACCTGACGGGTATTCTTTTCTTTTAGAAGTAATACTTCTTTAGATGGATGGCGTTCCAGCTTGTTGGTAGAACTCTGTCGTCCATAGCTTCCAACTCATATGCGCCTTTCCTAGCTATGCCTCGGATTTTGTAAGATCCTTCCTATTTTGGATTTAGCTGTCCTGCACCTGCTTCTTTTGTTGATTGAAAGACTGGCTTTAGGACGAAGTCCCCAATCTTAAAGTACCTGAGATGAGCTTTACGGTTGTAATAACACTCTATGATTTGTTTTTGAGCTGCCATCCATATCAATGCTTCTTCTCTCCGTGGTTCGAGCAGTCCAGGTTGGTCCTTAATTCGTCGTCATTTTCACCTTCGATGGCTGTTGACAACCTTATGCTTGATTCGCCAATCTCCACGGCTATTAAGGCTTCTGAGCCATAAACAAGTGCGAATGGAGTTTCTCCCGTGGCTATCTTTGAAGTTGTTCCGTATGCCCATAGTACCGCTGGTAACTCATCAGTCCAATTTCCTTTGGCTTTATCCAGCCACTTCTTTAGATTGTTGATGATGACCTTATTTGTTGACTCAGCTTGACCATTAGCCACGGGGTGGTATGGAATTGAAGTGATCCGCTTGATTTGCCAACTTTCGAAGAATTCTTTGATTTACGAGCCTATGAATTGTGGACCATTATCACACACGATTTCCTTTGGTATTCCAAAGCGGCATATTATGTTTCGCAATAAGAAGCTTTTAACTTCATTTTCTCGCACGTGTTTGAAAGCTTGTGCCTCTACCCATTTTGTAAAATAGTCGGTTAGTACGAGTAAAAATCGTACCTGTCCTTTAGCTGTGGGAAGAGGTCCCACTATGTCCATACCCCATTTCATGAAAGGCGATGGGGATATTATTGGATGTAATAATTCCACGGGTCGAT
>ML368726.1:0-112954 GCA_005239525.1 Nicotiana knightiana | reverse complement strand
GTTTTAAATATTCTTGGTATAACGTGTTAAAGGGATTTTCTTAATAAGTTGTGTACATGAGTGGAGTTTAATTGCTCGAGGACGAGAAAATGTTTAAGTGTGGGGTATTGATGCGTGCCTTACATGTTATGTGCGTTAATGATAAAAATACACTTTTTATGTGCATAATAGAGTCTATTTCATGTGTAGGTGCATTGGAGATGGATAACCAAGCTAAATGGATGCATGAACGTCAAAAATACAATCAAGAGTCGAAAAGGAGTGACCCAGGCTGTAGCCGAGCATTTTGGCCTTAAAGTCAGGCGAACCCGGGCGTTAATGGGGTGTTTCGCCCCTAAAGCCAGGGTCAGCCTGGCGTTAGTGGGGCATTAGAGCCCTAAAGCCAGGTCTTCTCTGGCTTTAAGGGGGCGTTAGAGCCCAAACGCCTAGGTCCCGAGGTCCGGTCAATTCCGAATGTTAAAGGTTTTAAGTTTTTCCCGATTGGAATAGAAGTCTCCTACACGGCTAGGGTTTATCCCAAACAGATAAATAGACCCAAAAACACAACTTGAAAGGGGAAGAAGCTATTGAAGTGAAGAAAAACCTGTGGATTACTACTCAGTGAAGCAAACATTGATTTTTATAGCTCTTATTTATTATTTTGTAGTTCAATTATGCAAGTTATTTTAGAATTGGTTCTTATGAATATGAGTATCTAAGTTTCTTAATCTAGGGTTTTGGTGGAACCCATTGGGGGATAAACTTATTCTGATATTAATATAGTTTTGACAGGTCGATTAATCTCTATTTGTTCAACTACGTTCTTGTTTTAGTTGATTGAAGGGCCCTTAATTAGTTGTTCCTATTTATTATGTATCTACTTGAGAGAGAGTGCATANAAAGTCATAACCGAGGGTTTAGAGGTTGGATTAGAGATAACGATACCTCGGGTGCAATCTAAAGTGAACTGTAATGCAATCTATCTAGCGTAACTTGAGAGAGTGTGTCTAGTAAATTATCGTAATTATTTGAGAGATATTTATGGTAGATAGAGTGTTCATGATTGATAGACAACTAATCAAAGTATAAGAAGTATCCGAGAAGGAATTCACCAACGGGGGAAACCATAGCCTTAGACCTTTATCATAATTGTTTACAACACATTGTTAGTAATTGTTAGTTATTATTATTGTCAGTAGAATTAGTAAAACATCACCAATTTATATTAAAAAGTCTTGAGACAATAGATTTAGTAAAAGTTGTGTATTCTAAAGCCTTGTTTGATAAGTAAATTTCCTGTGGGATCGACTCTGGGCATAATACCCCGGATTATATTTGCAACGCCCGCTTAGTCTTTTATAAGACATAGTTGAGCGTGATCAGGCACGCCTCCACGGGTATGTTATTTAGATCGGGTTGCACGCCGCAACAATGTGATGATGAGTAAGGTTCCTATATTTATTTTTCTTGTGTTTTACTTCCTATTTTCTGAGGAAAGTTCCTATAAGATGCGTGAGTTGAGTAGTCCCTTCCTGAGTCATTTCCTTAGGTATCATGTTCGAATTGTGGCCTATTGGCGCATTGTGGCATCGTGTGAGACTATTGGTCATGTTTGGGGTGATTGGTTGTTTGAATAGTTAATACTGGGTGAGACGAGATTATTGGATCAGGGATCAAGTGTGATAACATTATGTGAAATACATTAAAGGAAATTTACCCTTGTTGGTTCATAATAAGATGATGGTCCTAGTCAAGAGGATGGATTCAATGTTTGCTTAACTCTGCAATTAGAATTTCTACACATCTCCTTCGTTGTGGTGGTATCTCCAGCATTATAGAGGGATGTGTGAATATATATATATATCGTAAGGTGCATTGGGAGCATCAGATTCGTGGAATTGTGGCTAATAAGGTTCAGGGAGTGTCATTGTGGTTAGATGATGAATTATGCGATGCATGGTGCTAATTCAGCAAAGGTATGCAGTTTTGTTCTGGGATATCGTGTGGTAGTTGACACAGTGCTTATATATTGGAACTAGGCCTGGCAGAGAAATTTCGGGTGTTGGAACTGGATTCTAAGCCTATTATATGGATAAAATAAGAAATCTTCAGATTTGATCAAGCTAATGTACTCAGCTGGGTTGTGCTAGCACAGGCAGGTGCGCGAAGTGTTAAACATTGAATTTAGATAACTCCAGAGAAGTTCTTGGCACGTTCGAGGACGAACTTCTGTTCAAGTGGGGGAAATGTAATGACCCGGCCAGCCATTTTGAGCTCTTTTGCATTGTTCAGCGATTTGAGGTTATGAGCAGCTCCGTTTCAGGTGTTATGACTTGTAGGTGTGGTTGGAATTTAATTTCAGGAAGTTCAGAGTCAAATTGGAAGGAAAATTCTCATTTTAGAAGCTTTAAGTTGGAAAAATTAAATAAGATTGGAATTCTGAGTAAATGACCTCCGAATAAGGATTTGAAGGTTTCTGCAGGTTCATATGATGATTACGGACTTGGGTGTATGTCCGGATCGGGCTTTGGATAACCCGGGAGCATTTCGGTGTATATTGTGGAAGTCAGCAATATTGAAGAAATTTCCTAAGTTTGGCTTGAAGCGTATTTCAGTGATATTGATGTCCGTTTGAGATTTCAAGCCTGGGAATAGCTTTGTATGGTGATTCTGGATTTGGGAGCGCGATCGGAAGTGAATTCGAATGTCCGTCGGTCATTTTGAAGTCATTTGTCTAAAGATAGAAATTTGAAGGTTTTTGAGAAATCAAAGCGGAAGTGGGAATTTTGGTATCGGGGTCGTAATGCGATTCCGGAAGTTGGAGCAGATACGTAATGTCGAATATGACTTGTGTGCAAAATTTAGGGTCAATCGGATGTGATTTGATAGGTTTCGGCATCGGATGTGGAAGTTTAAAATTTCAAATTTCATAAAGTTTGGATTGGGGTGCGATTCGTGGTTGGCGTTGTTTGATGTGATTTTAGGCCTCGAGCAAGTCCCTGCGATGTTATGGGATTGAGTCTTGTGATTGGATGGGGTCCCGGGGGCCCCGGTTATGTTTCGGGGAAAGTTCTGACAATTTTTTTCTCTATTTTGCTGCTGTTGTTTCTGGTGTATCTATTGTGCTTCGCAATCGTGGTCCCTTGTGTGCGATCACGGAGAAGGAAACGGAGGGATGCTGGATTGGCTTGTGCGTTCGCGGTGGCTTGGGTTGTGATCTTTACGCCAACGCGGGGTAAGGTGTGCAAACGCATAGAGGAAAGGGGGGCTGGGGGCCGTTTGGTCTATGCGAACGCACAAGGAGGCCTGCGAACGCAAATGGAGGCCTGCGAACGCACTCAGGGTGTCGCGAACGCAGAGAGGAAATTGGGGCTTGGGCAGATTAATTTAAATGCGAGATGTTGGCCATTTCCTTCATTTGTTTCATTGATGTGGGCGATTTTGAGGAGCTTTAAGAGGGGATTTTCATTAAGCATCAATAGGTAAGTGATTCCTTCTCATTCCAAGTTAAATACAAGGTTTATGCACAGATCTGAACATGAAAATTTGTGGAAAAAAATTGCGATTTTTAAAGAAAACCTAGAAATTTGGTAATTTGGAGTTTTACCACGAATTGAGCATGAAAATTTGGGTAAATTGTATATTTGAACTAGTAAAGCTATGGGTAGAGTTTATCCTCGAGAAATTTCGGAGTCCGGGCACATGGGCCCGAGGGCATTTTGGTCAATTCCTTGAGCGGAGTTAGACGTTTATATAATTTGATTTTTTGCAAATATTAGAGTATATTTTTATTGGTTTGTCGTTATTTGGATAGTTTTGGGACGTTGTGCGTCCATTGGAGTCGTCGGAAGGGCTTGGAAGTCGGTTATGGAATTTCGGAGGGAGGTAAGTCTCCCTTCTAACTTTGTGAGGGGGAACTGTCCCCTTAGGTGAACTAAATGAATAAATGCTATTATTCGCGGGGGATACGTACGCACGAGGAGGTGGGAGTCCGTGCGTAGCTACTATTATGATTATGCCCGGGTAGCCTAGGACCCACTAGCATGCTTTACTTATTGTACTTGCAACTTTGTTGGTAAAACAGGACTGTCTAATCTCATTGAATTAGTAAATGAATACTTAGGTAGGTTAATCTTCATTTTATAATCATGTAAAAAGAGAATGTATCCTTCTACGGCTAAATATTCCCTGATAAATTCCGGATATACTACATAAATGGGCCTATTTATATGCGGGTACCAGAGTCGCAGGTATGATTCGTGAGTAGGGTAACTCTATAATTCATATGTAACCGCTTCGCATGTATGATTCGCGAGCGGTGTAAATCCTCCTACCACACTCTTATGGGATCGGGTCGTTCGCCTCGACAGGATTTATGTACCACACTCTCATGGGATCGGGTCGTTCGCCTCGGCAGGATTTATGTACCACACTCTCATGGGAGCGGGTTGTAGGCCACGGTGGATTGAAAGATATATCTATGGTTCGTGGTGTTCGACCCTTTGGCAGTGCACAATTTACTTTTATGTTGGATCTGGTCGTACGCCTCGACATTTCCTTTCCTATGTCCTTACTATCTCCATTGAATCGTGCGTAGTGTTTGGCTTGAAGCCACTGTAGCTAAGGTTTTTCCCTAAATTGAAGTATAATAACCTTTTGGTGAAGTTGTATCTATGTATATATTTTGGTTACGGAAGTAAATTGTAAATTGAGAGCTGAATAAATTGTAAGGAAGGGATCGTACCGTGTAATTATACCAATTTGATATATACTCTTACTTTGTTTCGTATTGATTCATTTCGTTACTATACCTAATCTTAATTGACCTCTAGCAAGTGTCTAATTCGACCTCTCGTCACTACGTCTCTCAGGTTATGCGAGATACTTACTGAGTACACGTTATTTTTGTACTCATGCTACACTTGTTGTGCATTTTTGTTGCACAGGTACCTTCATAGAAAAGTGGCTGACTTGGAGACTTAGAAGGACTGCATCGTCCGGAGACGACCCGCAGCCGGCAAAGTCTTCCTCATATGTATTTGTATTTTTTTTAAAATTCCTTGTCCAGTTTGTATCTCGGACAAGCTTTGTAATAATTGTATAAATTCTTAAAAATTATTCATGTACTTGTATCACCGGGTTCTGCGATGTGCTTGGGGTGTATTTTATCAAAATGGAAGCTTGGACTGTTATTTCTACTTAATGTATTTTATCTAGATATTACGTGTTAAGTGAAAGGTAATGATTTTCAAAAAAATGCTAAAACAGGAAATTTAACTTAACCATTTAATGATTGGCTTGCCTGACACTGGTGTCCGGTTCCATGATGACCTTATGTATTTTGGGTTGTGACAATGTGTGCAAATTTTCAGGTCATTCAGACGTGTTTTGGTTGGTTTCGGCATCATAGGCAGAATTTAGAAGTTTCAAAGTTCATAGGCTTGAATTTGATGTGATTTTGGTGTTTTTGCGTTGATTTTGGTATTTCAAAGGCTCAACTAAGCTTGAATGATGTTATGGGGTGTGTTAGTATGTTTGGCTGAGGTCCCGAGGGCCTCGGGTGTGTTTCGGGTGGTTAACATAGTGTGTTTGGCCTTAAAAAGACTGTTGTTGCTGCTGTATTTTCTTGGTTCTGGTTTCCTTATATGCGATCACAACAGTGGGGTTGCGATCGCATAGGTTTGTTGGTGAGGCAGCAAAAACTGTTATATGCGATCACAATTAATGGTCCGCTATCGCGTAGTGGGAGGAGGCAGACCAGTGCGGTCGCGTGAGGCTTATTGTGATCGCACAGTGTGGACACGTGTGGCAGTGAGGTGAGGAAATTGGTCTATGTGATCGCATAGAGCTGGTCGCGATCGTTGTGAGGAGTTGTCTTACGCGATCGCATAGGTGTTTCTGCGACCGCATAGTGTTAGTTTGGTTGGGCAGCATTTTGTTCTTCGCGATCACGTGCCTTTTTCCGTGATCGCACGGAGTAAAGTCTGGGCAGACAGTTTTAAGTTCTAGTTTCAGAGGTTCTTGCCCATAACTCATTTTTCCATTAGAGAGCTCGTGGGAAGGAGAATTTGGACGAGCTTTTTAGTGGGATTCTTGTGGTAAGTGTTCTTCAATCACTTTTGGTTTAATTTCATGAATTTGTCTTGATTTTCACCATGAAATTTGAGGAATTAAAGTAGAAAATTTGGGGAAAATGGGAGGAAAATTTTGAAATTTCTTTTGGTAATTTGAGTGGGAAATTGAGATCGGGTTTTGGTAAATTTGGTATGGGTAGACTCGTAAGAGAATGAGGATTATAGTTTTATGATTCTCATTGAATTCCGAGACGTGGGCCTGGGGCTCAGGTTTGGCCATTTTCGAGAATTGTTCCTAAAATTGATAGTTTTCGTTTGAGCCTTGTCCATTTAGCGTATATTGATGATGTTTATCTGATTGTGATAGACTCGGAGCATTTGGGAGCCGATTCGTGGGGAAAGAGCATTGCAGAGTAGCTTTCCGGGCTAGTTTGAGGTAAGTACTTGTCACGACCCCAAATCCTAAGCCGTCCTTGATAGAGCCTATCATGGAACTAGGCTAGCCAACCATTTCAGAACTAGGCTTTCCAAAAACTGGAGTCAACTGTCATGAGCATCTAAGACTGAAAATATAATGTACAACATAGTGACTTGCTACAACCAAAGTCTGAGATACAAAAGACAAAAAGAAACTATGATCTGAGGGAAGGAAATGAGGTGAGCTGGGGACGCTGAGCAGCTACCTGGATCTGCACACAGACGTGCAGGGAGTAACATGAGTACGCCAACTCAATAAGTAATCAAAGTAACTAAAAACCCGAGTGTAGTGACGAGCATTTAAATCATGCAAATCCATATAATGAATAACATCGGAAATGAATAAATCAAGTCAGGAATCTACAATTCCGAATATTTCATAAAACTCCAGTTTTCATTTAAAAATATCATATAAAAACATTTATCCAACATTTATTATCAGAGGCTCAGCGTAAAGAAGAGTGAAAACAACATTTTCATAAAATATAAGCCCCTCGGGCACAGTATCAGTCACAATAAAGCCTCTCAGGCAAGCCTCTCAGTCACTCGTGATTCCACTATCAGTATCTCATGCTCCCATTTAACACTCATACTCAGCAAGTACCATGAACACACACAAATGCTGCGACGGGCAGCCATCTCCAGTACATATATATATATATATATATATATATATATATATATATACTGTTGCGGCATGCAGCCCGATCCATATATAACATACATTTATTGCTGCGGCGTGCAGCCTGATCCATATAATAGTGGACTGCGCTCACTAGGAGTGTACAGACTCCTGGAGGGGCTTCTTCAGCCCAAGTGCTATATCTGTTGCGGCGTGCAGCCCGATCCAATATGTATATTGTTGCGGCGTGCAACCCGATCCATATATAACATATATTGCTGCGACGTGCAGCCCGATCCTTATATATATAATCTATATTGCTGCAATTTGCAACCCGACCCATATGTAATATATAACATATATATTGCTGCGGTGGGCAACCCGTCCCATAACTATCCTCACATACTCGGCGCTCGACCTAACACATATATACTGCTACGGTGTGCAGCCCGATCCATATCTATCTTCACATACTCGGCGTTCGGCCTGACTCAGTCACCCTTACAAGCCACTTGGGCAGTTTATCTCAACTTACGAGACTCAGCCCAAAATACTTTTCAGAGTTTTCAAAGCAGTCTGATAACAGTGAAATAACAACAAGTAGGAAACATGACTGAGTTCACAATTGTCCTAACAGGATAGTGGTAGAATAGTGTTAAAGTACCTCTGAGGGTCGAAACAGATCGGCCCAAGGCCCCAAACACGGATAATACCCCTGAGGGTCTAAATAGATCAGCAGAAGGCCCCAAACATGGCTCACAACCCATAAACATGTATAAACTTTCGAAATACAGGATGTCGTAAGGTTCAACTCGAACACGCGGCTTAATAGCTACTACGGGATGGACCAAGTCACAATGCCTATCTGTGCACGGCCCCATGCTCGTCACCTAGCATGTGCATCGCCTCATTTATCAACACAATATCAAATAACGGGGTGTCATACCCTCAGGTTTAGAGTTACAATTGTTACTTACCTCGAAACAGCCCAAAAGCTACTCCGCGATGCGTTTGCCCCTCGAATTGGCTCCCAAATGCTCCGAATCTAACCAAAATCAGATTAACATCATCAATATACGCTAACGTAACAAAACCCAATCAACAGATAAAAATTTTAACAAAATTCTCGAAATTCGGCAAAATCCGAGCCCCGGGCCCACGTGTCGGAATTCAATAAAATTTACATCGATAGAATCCTCATCCTCCCATGATTCTATACACACCAAAAACTCCACAATCGGACCATAATTGTCCACTCAAATCACCAAAAGAATTTCCAATTTTCCTCCCCATTTTTCCCAACATTTTCCACTTTAATTCTTCAAATTACAAGCCTAATCCGTACAAAATAGCATAGAAACGAGTTATATAATCCGGTAACTTACCTCCACTGAAGACCTTCGAATTCCCACTCCAATTTGCCCTCAAACAAGCTCAACCCGCATGCAAAAATGGCGGAAATGCCAAAATATTTGCGGAGGCACCTATTTATATTGTTCTTCTCAACTAATCTGCACATGTACACATTTGCTCGCACCTGCGGACCCGTACCTACGGTCCCAGGTGCGCACCTGCGAAATCCCGCTAACAGTCCAATTCTTGCACCTGCAATCCCTTTTTCCGCACCTGCGGCTTCGTAGGTGCGGCCAATTATTCACACCTGCGGACTCCTCCTGCCTAGCCTCTCTTCGCACCTGCGCATGGACCTTCGCACATGCGGCTCCCCATCCGCAGGTGCAGCCACACTAGAAGATTTACGCCAGCAGCTATTTGCTGCAAATTTCGTAAGTCCAAACCTCCGCTAACCATACGAAATCAATTCCGAGCCCCTCAGGGGCCCAACCAAACATACCAGCACACCCCATATCATCATTCGAACTTAGTCGAGCCCTCGAGACACCTTAAACAACACATAAACACCAAAATTACATCAGATTCAAACCTATGAACTTTAAAACTACTAATTTCGCCAATGATGCCGAAACCACCAAAAATACATCCGATTGACCTGAAAGTTTGCACACATATCCAAAATGACATTACGAACATGATCCAACTGTCGGAATTCCATTTCGATCCCTATAGCCTATTTTCCACTGCCGACAAATTGCCAAAATCTAACTTTCGCCAATTCAAGCCTAATTCTACATCGGACATCAAAACTTCATTCAGAAAACACTCCTAAGTCCCGAATCATCTAACGAATCTATTCGAGGCATAAAATACACATTTCGAGGTTGTTTACCAATATGTCAACTCCCAGCTGACTTTTCAACTATTAGCTACTTTAAGAGACTAAGTGCCTCTGCTCTCACTACGACCATTCCGAACCCAAACCAACCGACCCAACACAATATAGACAGGCTAAGCAGTATATGATAAAGCAGAAATGGGGGAAACGGGGCTAATCTCATGGAACAACTGGCCGGAGGGTATGAAACACCAGACTTCATATTTTCTCACCATTTTAGAATGGCGCACATGCGGGATGACGAGTATGTGGTGTGCACTAATTTTTGGATTGGACTTGGTCCTCTCCGCGGCAACTATTGAGTTGCGTATTTTACTCTAAATCATATGTTAAATTGTGTTCTAAAACTATTGCTATATTTGGCTATAAGCCATGTTTGGGGCCTTGTGCCGACTTTTATAGACCCCTTGGGGGCTTTTTATTGCTATTTTCCTCACTTTGTTGATTTATGATTTACACTCAGTCATGTTATGTTTAACTAATTTCGAAACTCATCCTTATTTATACTATTTTGAAATATAAAATGATATTTTGGGTCGAGTACCTTATTTTTACTTATACGCCCGAGGGCCTTTTGAGAGATTCTGACTGAGTGAGGCTGAGGGCCTAATTGTGAGGATATGATATGCCACGAGGTGGATTATTATTAGCGCTTGGGCTGAAGGAGCCCCTCTGGAGTTTGTACACACCCCTAGTGAGCACAGGTACCTACTGAGTGCGAGTGTCGAGTGCCGAGTGACGAGTGATTGGGAGGCATGAGTGACTGTGAGGTATGCCCGAGGGGCTGATTATGAGTGACTGTGAGGTATGCCCGAGGGGAAGTTTCTGATACATGTTTTTTCCCAAGGGGATACTTATGATTTTACCACTTTCACTATGAACTTATGAAATATGTTTTGCCCGAGGGGCTTTTTATGATTTTCATCATTTTTACACTAAACTTCTTGAAAGTTATGTTGAAACTATTGGAAAGTATATTTCCAAATGATTTTTACTGAAATAAACTTTTAAGCGTGATGATTTAACGTATACATTGTTGGAAAGAAAGGTTGTGATTATTGTGAATTGATGATTTGATTTTTATGTGTTTCTTATTGCTCAAACCTGATTTATTTTCATTACTACTGAGTTAGAGTACTCACATTACTCCCTGCACCTTGTGTACAGATCCAGGTGTTAGGGCAGAGTGAGTTGTGTATCTGTTCCAGAGATTTCTCGGAGATTTTGCGAGGTAGCAGCACGCGTCTGCAGTCCTGATCTATCTCCTACTTACTATTATAGATTTTTTTAAGTTGTATATTTTAAGTAGATGGTCATGATCAGTGGCTCCGGGATCTTGGGGGTTGTATTTAATATTCGGTATAACTTTAACTGTTTTAAAAATGTTTAAAAGAAACCTTTATGGGTTATCAGTTTAGTAAAGATGTTAATGGAAGCTTATTACGATTTGACTGTAGTTTTGGCTGGCCTAGTTCCACGATAGGCGCCATCACGAGTGTCTTAGATTTGGGGTCGTGAAAAATTGGTATCAGAGCGCTAGGTTACATAGGACTCACCGGTCATGAGCAGGTTTAGTAGATTTTTGCGGGTCGGTACGGAGACGTCTGTACTTATATTCGAGAGGCTGCAGAACCCTTGGGAAAATCTAACATTCTTAAATTCTTGTCGTGCGAATCCATTTATTTCAGCCAAGAGCGTAACTCTTGAATTACTTCAATGTATTCGAACACGCACGAGAGCGCTTGGTATCAACTGTGCATCTACGACTTGTGACTTCCATGGATGAGATGTGATTTTGGCATGTGGGTAATGGGCCAGTCTGGAGGACTTGAGGCCGGATTAATTCTGTGGCTGGAATGCTAAGATTTTGATTGTGTGTGCCGTGCATTTGGGGACTTATATGTCCGTTTGTGTTCTTATTGATGAGAATTGGTGACTAGACGGCTACGTGGTAAGTGTAATTTGATGGTTAGTAGTGTTCAGATTGTTTGATTGTGACAAAAGGGTTGGCTAGAAATTTGGCAAGAACTATTGGTGTTTGATTTTTGTCTCGGTTTGGTATATGGCTTCGAGTTGTGAGTGTATTAGAAGACCTCTCATGTTGTTTAGTTGTGGAGTGAAGTGGATCTTTCTGTTGGGTTATGAGTTCCTGGTGATGTTTTTTGGGTCGATCATTTCTTTAGTAGCGTTCGTGTATTTGATTAGCGGTGTATTCCAGCCATATTAACACTCCTTATTATTGTATTCGTTGATGGCGTCCTGGCATATACGTGTAGCTAAGAGTAGCATACTCAGTATTTGAGGATGGCATTATAAGGATTCAGGGAAGAAATGCTCTATGCAAAGTTCTCTGAGTGTGAATATTGGCTCAATTCAGTAGCATTTTTGGGTCACGTGGTGTCCAGTAAGGGTATCCATGTGGTCAGACGTGTGTGGGTAGAGCTTCCAGAAGATCAAGATTTCTTCGACCATCGCTCCAGTGTTAATTCTGCCATCAGCTTCAGGTTCTTACCGCGTATTGTGATACCTCGAGGGTAGGTGTTGTTTGTGTTTAGATGCAGCAGGGTGTAGTGACTGCATGATAGTTATGGTCTTCAGAAGTGTATAGAGAGATATCAGTTTGAGGCTGAGCGAGAAGGGGTATCTCCTGCGGGTTGTCCTGGGGTGTGTGATCCTTATGTTGATCTGTAGTAAGTTCTCTTCTACCAGTAAATGATATATGTTGTAGTTTGAGTTTGGATCACTTGTGGAAGTTGGCATGACTATTACAATAGTGAATGCGAGATTTGCAGATGACTTGAGTTGTTAGACGGGTTTGTGTTATTATGGGCATTATGAGTTATTGGTTGTCTTGATCGTTGGCTTTGAGCTAAGTGGGGGGGTCTATTAATGATAAGTTGATTACACGATTATGTGTTGTGTTGGTTTCGGTTCGAGGTATATTGGTAAATTAGTTATGACATGCAGATGTGGGGTCTAGGAATGACACGAGTAATGAAATTTCTTCGATATAGGTTGTAGTGTACTCCATTGGGTAAATGGGTTCTATTGAATGATTGAGTGGTAATTGTAAAAGGTGTAGTGTGTGCAGTGTATGAACCTGTTTGTGTCTTCAAGTGAGTGGATTACTTTCCTAGTATATTAATGTGCAAACGGGTCAGGTCGATTTTGTCTAATTGGTCAGTGTAATTGAGATTTACGTTGGAGGGTATCAGGACTTATGGCATTTCTACATTATCATGGATTCTACATATCAATATCAAGAAAGTGAAGGTAATGGCTTTAGATTTGCAGGAAGTCTCTTCAGGGTAAGTATTTTGAATGTGATACTCTTGGGGATAGTTGAGAGAGTATTCAGCGGCTTACGAACCTTAGGCGGTATGGTGTTATGCTTGGGTCTCGTGAGGTGAGTCTGGGTTGAGAATTGTGGTATTATGGCAAGGAGAAGTATCAATTTGAAGGTAAGTTAGAAGAAACTTGGGTAAATAGGACAACTTGGTAGTAGGTCAGATCGGCATTGCAAGGCATATGATTAGTTCTTTGGGTGTTCATGAGGTAATGAGTTTTTACAGGTGTTTCTTAGCAATGTTCTTGGATTTTTGGTGGCATGCATAGCTTGGTTGAGTTAGAAGGATTCAGTCCTGACGGTTTGGTGTTGCACAAATGGGATTTCGGATAGTACCTGATGGTTTCTACCACGGGTAAAGATGCATATTTTCTTCTGGCGTGAGGTGCAGGTGATGTATAGTGATTTTGCTTCTAAATGGGATGAAATGGAAGTTCTTGGCTAGTTGGGTACGTACTTTCTTGTGGCTCATAAGGGATCATGAAGTTCCCATAATTGCCCTAGGATGGAATGGCGTATGCGGTATGTTTGGTAGAGTTAAGATTTGCATATGTGAGGTCGCAGTTCAGTTCTGGAAGGAAGGTTAAAAAAAATTTCTTAGACAACATCGGCAGTTCTAGACGACTTGGTAGATGATAGCACTGTTGGGTGGCTTGATGATGGTATACATTTCAAAAATGTGATGTGTGGAACTAAGGGTACTTCATTGGTACTTCGACGCTCTCTTGTTGGATCGACTGCTGATACTCAAGGTTTCTTGATAACACAGAAAAATTATAGGGGTATCCCTCGTGGAATGACTGAGTATTAGGGATGTGCTAAGTATTCGAGCGGTGGAGTTGGGATCAGATATAGTAATCTGTGCGCTTCATGGACTTCGAGGCTGTGAGTTCTCATAAAACATTTTATTTTGTGATAGCGAACTATGAAGATGCAAGCAAGCTAGTCACATGTTAGTATGTACCACGGTTTAGTCATTGTGAACTTCTCGGTGAGTTATTTATCTGTTGTCAGTGACCAGAGTTGATTTAGGGTTATTGGTAGGCTAGTATGGGTGTGTGTTCTAAACCGGGTCAGAATTGTTGGCTCCGAATTTCTATTGTTGAGGAATGTACCATTCGATTGCGATTGAGTTCATTCATGTTCTGGAGTGATCTATGAGTTACCCTTCGGTGATGCGATGAGTTGTGATTATTGGTTATATGCACATATGGTGCAGTTCTAGTTACGCTTATTAGCTAGATTTGAGTAAGGTAAGTAATTGGGTATTGCGAGTTTGAGACGTATTGGTTATGTTCTTTCTGATTCATGTGGCATGGTATCGTCCGATTTCCCCGTGTTTATGGCAATGCACTTTGAGTACTTGATGCCGAATTTTTAATGGTTATTGATTTTGGGCAAGACGGCTTGAAATATTTCATGTGGACCAGCGGTTAGATGATATCGCACAGTGTAGCGGAGTTATGTAGGGGTATGACATTTGGTATTGGATTCTTGTGTTTTGATTTTCACGATGTGTGCCAGACTTTTAGCATGATGTTGTGATGGTAATTGTTAATGGCGGTACGGTCCTCTCGTGTGAATCTTTTATATAATTTGATTACATTGGGATATTTCTATTGAGTGCACGAGTTGCACAGGTTATGGCTTCGAATAGTATTGATGTACCATGTTAAGTTGTGTTGGATGAGAAGAGGTCATTGGACCTAGAATGAATATTGTCAGAATTGTCTACAACATAGGTGGAAGGATAAATATCGGGAGTCGGCTTAGAAATATGCTATAATTCATGTTTGGGAAAGGGGAGCTTCATGTCTAACTGATCGGACAAATGGTTAAGTTTATACGTGTTTCTTTCATCATCGGCAGTATATGAAAGTGTTAGAGCGAGGCATTTATTGATAAGAGGTTATGTACTGGCATTGGCTTGAAGTTCATAGGCTCGAATAAGTTTAATGATGTTATGGGGTGTGTTGCTAGGTTTGGTTGAGGTCCCGAGGGCCTCGGGTGTGTTTCGGGTGGTTAACGGAATGTGTTTTTCCTTAAAAGGACTGCTGCCACTGATATATTTTCTTGGTTCAGTTTTCTTATATGCGATCGCAATAGTGGGCCTGCAATCGCAGAGGTTTGTTGGTGAGATAGCAGAAATTATTATACGCGATCGCAATTAATGGTCAGCGATCGCGTAGTAGGAGGAGTCAGAGCATTGCGGTTGCGTGAGGTTTATTGCAATCGCACAATGTGGACGTGTGTGGCAGTGAGGTGATGGAATTGCTCTATGCGATCGCATTGACTTGGTCGCGATTGCATTGTTGCGAGGAATTGTCTTACGCGATCACATAGGTGTTTTTGCGACCGCATAGGGTTAGTTTGGTTGGGTAGCATTTTGTTCTTCGCGATCACGTGCCTTTTTCCGCGATCGCGTAGAGTAAACTCTAGGCAGAGAGTTTTAAGTTCTAATTTCGGGGGTTCTTACCCATAACTCATTTTTCCATTAGAGAGCTCGAGGGAAGGAGAATTTCGCCGAGATTTTTAGTTGGATTCTTGTGGTAAGTGTTCTTCAATCATTTTTGGTTTAATTTCATGAATTTATCTTTATTTTCACCGTGCAATTTGAGGAATTACAGTAGAAAATTTGGAAAAAATGGGAGAAAATTTTGAAATTTCTTTTGGTGATTTGAGTGGGCAATTGAGATCCGATTTTGGTAAATTTGGCATGGGTAGACTCGTAAGGGAATGGGGATCCTAGTTTTGTGATTTTTATCGAATTTCGAAACGTGGGCCCGGGGCTCGAATTTGGCAAATTTCGAGAATTGTGCCTAAAATTGATAGTTTTCGTTTGAGCTTTGTTCATTTAGCGTATATTGATGACGTTAATCTTATTGTGATAGACTCGGAGCATTTAGGAGCCGATTCGAGGGGCAAGAGTATTGCGGAGTAGCTTTCCAAGCTAGTTTGAGGTAAGTAATGGCTATAAATCTTGTCATGAGGGTATGAAACCCCAGACTTCGTATTTTCTCACTATTTTAGAATGGCGCACATGTCGGATGACGAGTATGTGGCGTGCACTGATTTTTGGATTGGACTTGGTCCTCTCCGCGGAAACTATTGAGTTGCATATTTTACTCTAAATCATATGTTAAATTGTGTTCTAAAGCAATTGCTATATTTAGGCTATAAGCCATGTTTGGGGACTCGTGCCGAGTTGATTAGACCCCTTGGGGGCTTTTTACTTCTATATTCCTCACTGTGTTGATTTATGATTTACACTTAATCAAGTTATGTTTAACTGATTTCGAAACTCAGCCTTATTTACATTATTTTGAGCTATAAAATGATGTTTTGGGTCAAGTACCCCATTTCCACTAATTCACCCAAGGTGCTTTTGAGAGTTTCTGACTAAGTGAGGCCGAGAGCCTGATTGTGAGGATATGATATGCCACGAGGTGGCTTGATATTAGCGCTTGGGCTGAAGGAGCCCCTCCGGAGTCTGTACACACCCCTAGTGAGCGCAGGTACCTAATGAGTGTAAGTTCCGAGTGCCGAGTGATGAGTGATTGGGAGGCATGAGTGACTGTGAGGTATGCCCGAGGGGATGATTATGAGTCATTGTGAGGTATGCCCGAAGGGCAGTTTCTGATAAATGTTTTTGCCCGAGGGGCTACTTATGATTTTACCACTTTCACTCTGAACTTATGAAATATGTTTTGCCCGAGGGGCTTTTTATGATTTTCATCATTTTTACACTAAACTTCTTGAAAGTTATGTGTATTGGCAAGTATATTTCCAAATGATTTTTACTGAAATCTTCTTTTAAGCGTGATGATTTAACGTATACATTGTTGGAAAGAAAGGTTGTGCTTATTCTGAATTGATGATTTGATTTTTATGTGTTTCTTACTGCTCAGACCTGATTTATTTTCATTACTACTGAGTTGGCGTACTCACATTACTCCCTCCACCTAGTGTGAACATCCATGTGTTAGTGCAGAGTGAGCTGTGTATCTATTCCAGAGATTTCTCAGAGATTTTGCGAGGTAGCTGCACGCATCCGTAGTCCTGCTCTCTCTCCTGCTTTCTATTATAGAGTTTATTTTTTTAAGTTTTATATTTTATGTATATGCTCATGACCGGTGACTCCGGGATCTCGGGGGTTATATTTAATATTCGGTACAACTTTAACTGTTTTAAAAAAGTTTAAAAGAAACCTTTATAGGTTATCAATTTACTGAAGATGTTAATGGAAACTTATTACGATTTGAGTCTAGTTTTGGCTGGCCTAGTTCCACGATAGGCGCCATCACGGATGTCTTAGATTTTGGGTCGTGACAATATCCTACTTGTGATTTAGCGTTGAGGGAGAGACCCTCGTGATTTCACGTGATTTGAAGTGTTGAACCGGGTTGTGTACCGTGATAGAAGTTATACCAGGATCGGATCCTTGTGATTTATTCATGTGCTTTAGATCTTTCCTTGTTATATTGTTTTGTAGGTTAGCATTGATAGATAGTTGTTTCTGTCGGGCTTGTTGGATAGTTTCGTTATGTGTTCCTCTTTTCATATTCAGTCATTTTCGTTCTGTGCTCCTTAAGTTTTAGCTTGCGGGATGTGTGCCCGGTGGTGTCAGTTGTGGCTTGGTGATTCGGGTGTCAAAGTATGAGGTCCCCGTGTTTCTTGCATTTTTATCAGTGTGATGGAGGTTCGACACAGAGTTCTATCGGGTATGAGGCTAATTGTCGGTGCTGAGTTGATTTAGGGAAGCTATTTTGAACAGAAGTGTTATTAAGACCTATGTGTGGTGCGTTATGTTGTGTTGTCATACCTTGTGGGTGTAGGCATGAGTTGATGTAGCTAGTTGAGACTGATACCGGATATGGATTTAGTATCAGGACTTTTGGAAATGAAAATAAGGTGAGAATTCGGGGTGTGAGGCTTATCGATGTTGGTAGAAGGGCTAAATCGCAGTTGATATGGTGTCGTCAGGCTTATGTAAATTGCGGTGACGTGGGATCACCCTCGGGTGTATTTTGGAAGTTTGCATTCAGTGATTGGATGAGTTCGAGGCGAATCTTGGCATGTTCGAAGAAGAACGTTTATTTAAGAGGGGGAGAATGTAACGACCCGACCGGTCGTTTTGAGAATGTAAGATCCGGTTGGTGGAACAAGGTCTTGAATAACTTCACATTGTGTACATCAACTTGCGTGCATGGTTGGATTCAGTTACCGGATGGTTCGGAGTCGAATTGGAAGAAGGATTTTAGTTTCAGAAGCATAGGCGGTGGAATTTGACCAGAGGTTTGACTTTTGTATAAAAGACTCCGGAATGAGTTTTGGGTAATGTCAACAGCTCCGTGTGGTCATTTTAGAGTTAGGCGCGCGTTCGGAATTGGATTTGGAGGTCTGTAGAGTAATTTGAGGCAATTCGGCGAAAGTTGGAAAATTTGAAGTTTGGAAAATGGAGTAGTTGGACCAAAATTGACTTTTGGGATATCAGGGTCGGAATGCAATTTAGAGAGTTGGAGTAGCTCCGGGATGTCAATTAGGACTTGTCTGAAAAAATTGGCGTCATTCCAGGTTGAATTGATAGGTTTCGGCACAAGTTTAGAAGTTTGAAGATTTGAATGTTCATAGGTTCGATTTATGGTTTGATTCGTCATTTCATCATTGTTTGGTTTCATTTGAGACCTTGAGCGATTTCGTGTTAGGTTATATGACTTGTTTGTGTGTTTAGACGGGGTCCCGGAGGTCTCGGGTGCATCTCGGATGGGTTTCAGGTCATCTTCCCCTATTTTTGAACTGATGTTTCCCTTCCGCGATCGCGTGGATCCAGTTGCAATCGCGTAGTGTAAAGTTAACATGCCATATTTTCTTCTTCGTGTTCGCGTATTAGCCCACGTGATCTCATAGCTCTGCATGTTTCACTTTTCGCGTTCGCCAGTTTCTCTACGTGTTCGCGTAGGCCTTTCCCCTCCTCTTCTGCGATCACACACATCAGTTCGCGATCGCGTAGTGCATTTCTGGGCAGTAGCCATATCCTTCTTCACGATCGCATCTCTTCTTCCGCGATCGTGATGCACAAAAACCTGGGCAGACAGAATATATTCCTAAATTCGAGGGTTTCACCAAATTTTGTAACATTTTGATTTCTAGAGCTCGGTTCTTGGCGATTCTTGGTGGGTTTTCAAACAATTCGATTGGGTTAGTGTTTTTCACTTAGAATTTAATATATTTCATGAATTATTCTTTGTTTTTATTATTTAAATTGTGTTTTTAGTTAGGGAAAATGTTGGTTTTTGAAGAAAATTTTCAAAACGAAATTTCATGATTTGAGGTACGCAATGGTATCGGAATTTGGTAATTTTTGTATGGTTAAACTAATGTTGGAATGGGTATTCAAATTTTGTAAAATTTGACGGGTACCGAGGTGCGAGCCCTGGGGTCGACTTTTGGGTCGATTTTTTAGATTTTTGTAAAGATCGAATCTTTATTATTCGGAATAGTTCCTTATAAATTTTATGTGTGTTTTGAAGTTGTTGTAGTTGGATTTGAGTTGCACGGACGCCTTTTAACCCGAGAAGTCCATTTTTAGAGTATCGGGTTGTCGTCTTTGAGGTAAGTATCTGTCACAACCAAAATTTCCCACCGTCGGGACCGTGATGACGCCTAATATTGAACCCGCTAGGCAAGCCAACGTTACTGATTAATTACCTTATTCCTTTATCTTTAACAGCTTAACAGACTTTATAATAAAATCACGGAATTTAAAATACGAGATAACATGATTCAACAGTGTGATGTAACACTAATACGAAATCCAGAACCAAAGTACTCCTGGAACAAGTGTCACAATCTCAAAAGTAGTAGGAGTCTGAATAAAATATATGTATACGTCTGTCTCAGAAGTAAATAAGAACATAATAGAAATGAAATAGGAGGGGACGCCAAGGCCTGCAGACGTCTGCAGAACTATCTCGAAATCTCCGCTGGACTGAAGGCAGTAACCCTGATCTAATGTCCGAAGGGTCCAGTACCGGGATCTGCACAAAAGTGCAGAGTATAGTATCAGTACAACCGATCCCTCGGCGAAGTAGTGACGAGGCTAGGACACGACAACCAAATAAACCTGTGCAGTTTAATCATGTACGAAACAGCAATAATAATAACAAGAAATAAGCAACTAGATACCAAATATGGAAGGGGAGAACATGTTGAGGGGAGAGAGTATCCATTAATTGGAATAACGGGGTAGAGCAACAAATCAAATATCAACTTAAACTACAGAAATAGTAACACAAAGAAAACAAGGGCACGACATCACCCTTCGTGCTGTTACTCTCATCCTCACCAAACAATAAATACAATGCACGGCATCACCCTTCGTGCTTTTAGTCTCATCCTCACCATAATTCAATAGAAATGGCATGGCATCAACCTTCGTGCTTTTAAATTCATAATATGGCACGGCATCACCCTTCGTGCTTTTACGCTCATCCTCACAATATCATACACGGCATCACCCTTCGTGCTTTAACGCTCATCCTCACTATAAATCGAATAAAACGGCATGGAATCACCCTTCGTGCTTTAACACTCTTCTTCACCCAAACAAATCAATAACAACAATTCGTCAAGGAAAATCAACCGTACAATAATAATAAAAGCCAAAACGTCCCGGCAAGGGAGCCAACAGTAGAATCAATATCATCCCGGCAAGGGAAACATCTAAAACCAATCTCACTTAGTTATTTAACTTCACGTAATAATTCTTAACTTGAACCAATACTCAACAATGATCAATACCAAAGAAATGCCATCAACATGGATAGTTATCAAATTAAACTCAAATAATGTTTGATGAATAAAATCACATAAATCACAATATTCGACTCACGGGCATGCTTGACTCCAACGTACAGATACTCGTCACCACACCTATACGTTGCACATTACACTAACACGTAGCAAATAAGACACCATACCTATTCCCTCAAGCTAAGGTTAAGCCAAACACTTACCTCTAATTCCACGACCAACTCAAGCCTCAAATACCGCTTTCCCTTTAGAATTCATCTCTAATTCAATTTTATCTAGACATAATTAGCTTAATAATATCAATAAATGGTAAATAACTCAACGCCAATGATTAATTATGAGTTTCTATCATTCTTCCCAAAAAGCCAAAAATTGACCCTGGGCCCGCTTGGTCAAAACATGAGGTTCGGACCAATACCCGATCATCCATTCGCCCACGAGCCCGGATATGTAATTAGTTTCGGAATTCGACCCCAAAACGAGGTCTAAATTCCAATTATACAAAAAGCCCTAACTCTACCCAAATCCCCAAATTTTCTACCATTAAAACCCTAGAATGTTTTGTGAAAGTTGATGAAAAACATTAGAAAGTTGAAAGGAATTAGGTAATTGAAACTTACCTATGATTTGTGAAGAAAATATCTTGAGAAAAATTGCCCTAAATCTTCTATTTTTGTGAAGATTTGAAAAAGAAAACGGCTGAAGCTCTAAATTAAAAAGCAATACTCGACCCTCGCACCTGCAATCTCGCAGGTGCGCAAAATTGGTCGCACCTGCAGAAATGGGCAAGGCCACTGAGGGCTGCACCTGCGAAGGTTTATCCGCTTCTATGGAACCGCTTCTGTGGAAACCTGTCGCACCTGCGGAAAGAAGGCATGTTGGGCGGGACCGCACCTGCGGTTGAAGGTCTGCACCTGCGGTCCTAGGCTCGCAGGTGCGGGCACACCAGAACTGGTGCACCAGCATTGATTTCCTAAGTCTAAACACCCACAAAACCAATCTGAAACTCATCCGAGCCCTCGGGGCTCCAAACCAAACATGCCACAACCTTAAAAACATCCTACGGACTTACTCTTGCGATCAAATCGCCAAAATAACAGCTTAAACAACGAATTTAGCATAAAAATCAAAGGAAAATCTCCAGAACATTCAAAGTTTCAAATTTCACAACTACGGGTCCGAATCACGTCAAATGACCTCCGTTTCTTACCAAATATTCCATGCATCACTCAAATAACATATTAAACCTGTACCGAGCTCCGGAATCAAAATACGAGCCCGATACCATCAATTTCAAACATAATTAAATTTCCAAAGACTTATAATTTTAGTAAAATAATTTATTTCAAAAATTCATTTTTTGGGCTTGGGACCTCTAAATTCAATTCCGGGCATACACCCAAGTCTCATATTTTCCTACGGACCCTCCGGGACCGTCGAATCATGGGTCTGGGTCTGTTTACCCAAAATATTGACCAAAGTCAACTTAAATTCAATTTTAATGGCAAAATTAGCTTTTTTCTTAGTTTTCATATAAAAATTTTCCGGATATACGCCCAGACTACGCATGCAAAACAAGGTGAGATAAAAGGAGGTTTTTAAGGGCTCGGAACACAGTTTTGACTTATAGAATGAGAGATGACTTTTTGGTTCATCATAGTATCTTGCCTAACCTTGTGTGGGGGAATTTCCCCTTAGGATTTGAGTCTTCTATGTTGATTGTAGTCCGTGTATGCGAGGTGACGAGAGTGTGCTCAGACTTATTTGTAGAAGATTGACCTTTAAGGGTTCTTAGGTTCTTATATTCACCTTGTATGAAGTTGTTCTTGATATGTTTGAGCTCTTATTTGCTAGTTTCACCTCTACATGCTCTGATTAGAGATCATTGCTTTAGCATTTACCCTTACCGCCTGCTTGATCCTGTTTTGACTTGACCAAAGGTTTTACCTCTTTTATCGTCATGCTATATTTTCATAAACTACCTATAATTAATTGAATTGTTGAATATCTCGCATAATTGCTCAACCTTATAAGGGGTTTAGATAACTTATATCTTAGTCGACTTGTCCTTACTTGGAATTATTTGACTTTTGTTGTCTTCTCATTATTGACTTGAATTTGTGGATTTGTTTCTTGTCTTGTTTTTCCCTGGTCAAGTTGTACTCTTTACACCTAGTATTCTTTACCGTGATTATTCCTTGTTAACGATGTTCTACTGCTTCTATGTGGATTGAAGTTCTTGTATTGATTTATTCGCCATACCTTGTGTCATTGTCATGATTTCTTTGTATTTGATGTGGTGATGTACGAGTTTTCTGGCGTGCTATTATTGTTTCTTTGGTTGTTGCACTGCATATTTAAATTGGGTACTACAAACGTATTCTAGGAGATCCCCCATGCACTGCATATTTAAATTAGGGACTACGGACGTATTCTAGGAGATCCCCCATGTACTGCATATATAAATTGGGGACTACGAACGTATTCTGGGAGATCCCCCATGTACTGCATATTTACTTTAGGACTACGGACATATTCCGGGAGATCCCTCAGCACTGCATATTTACTTTGGGACTACAGACATATTCTGGGAGATCCCCCAGCACTGCATATTTACTTTGGGACTACGGACATATTCCAGGAGATCCCCCAGCACTGCATATTTACTTTGGGACTACGGACGTATTCCGGGAGATCCTTTGTATTGTGTGGTGAATTCGGAACTACGGGACAGGATCCCGGAAGATTTTATCAAGAGAATTATGTTTGAAGGACTATTATTTGGAAAGTCCAATTTGAAAAACAATTAACTTGAATAAAACTATGTTTGAAGAACATTCCCTTGGAAAAAAATATTTGAAATATGTTTATGCTAAATAAAACTATGTTGAAGGATATCCCTTTGGAAAAGAATATTTGGAAAATGTTTATATTGAAGAAAACTATGTTTAAAGGACACTTTCATTTTAATGGTATTTGTGGCTAAGGCCTGGCGTGGAGACTAATGCAATGTTGAGTTACTACTTGTCCTTATTGTGTTGTGATTTTCGGGCTTGGGCTGTGTTCCCGTCCATCCTTCTGTGTATTATTATGATGCTCCTTCGTTAATTGTTGTATTTCCTTCCGCAATGTAGTTCTTATGTTGTTAACTATATTATGTAGTCAATAGATAGGTGTCATTCCATGTCATTCCTATTTTTATGCATGTTAATCTATTAGACCAGTGGGTGTCTTTATTAGTCCTCATCACTACTTCACTGAGGTTAGTCTTGATACTTACTGGGCACCGATGTGGTGTGCTCATTCTATACTTCTACATATTTTTGTGCAGATCCAGGTATTGATCGCTAGTAGTTGTGATCTTGTTGAGGAGACTCAAGGTAAACTTGCCGTCACGTTCGCAGGATTCGGAGTCACCTTTCTATTCTGTATTTACACTGTTTTTACTTACTTCCAAACAATTGTATTTAGAAGTTGTAGTAAACTTCATAGAGATTATGACTTGTACTACCAGGTTTTGGGAATATACATTGTACAAGACCAAATTCAGTAACCAAGAACGAAGAGATGGAAACGTGAATTCTAAGAGCCCCAACCAAGCTTTCCATACAATTGTAATGTTATATGTTTCAGCCAAAAGCCTTCCATTTCAATGTTAACTCTAAACTCTTAAGAAGAGTTTCAACAAGTTTCCATACATAACGTTAAGCTAATTCTATTGAGAAGGGGTTTGAACAAAGATGATTTTACAATAGCAATGTTATTGCTTTGATGCATTTCATACGGATTGTTTCCTACTACGATCCGCCATTACCTGTTGTCGCAATTGACGTGTATTAGAGATATTTTCAAGAGAATCGGCTCAGTTATGTTAAGGCTAAGCCTTTCCTTCATTTCAGCATTATGTCATAATTACATGAGTTTGATAACAAATTATAAAGAAAAATTCATATCCCGGACTATGTATATTTTTCTAGTTTTGTAAGTTTTAAGAAACTTATTATCGGGACTTCATATTCATTTGAGTATTTCCTTTTTCTACTCAAGAGAGGGTAGAGTCTATATGTACAGTATTACAATATTCTCATTACCATCGAGCTATAATCGATGGGTAGGCCCCTACTGGGAAACCTCTAATTAGATGGTAAGTTATATACCGAGCCTACTACAACATAGCAGATATATATATATATATATATAAGGTCGGACAACTATTTTACTTACTATATTGAGAGAGTTAAGTCAATATCAGTAGATGAGCATATCTTCAGATTATATTTGACTTCCAATTGTTTTCAATTGTTATATTTTCAGTTCAGTTCAGCTTTCAGTATACTGTCTTACATTTCCAGTATATTATTTGTACTGACGTCCTTTTGTTGGGGACGCTGCATTCATGCCTATAGGTATAGATAATTAGTTTGACGAGCCCTCATAGTAGAAGAGATTGGCATTCAGCGAAGGATCAATAAGAATCTACCTCATTCGGAGTGCAGTCGAGTCTATGAGTGATCATTTCAGAGTTTTGCTAAAAAACTTATGGGTAGGCCGGTACCCTGTCCCATTTGATGTCAAATAATCTTAGAGTCTTTATAGACAAAGGTTCATTTTGTACAGTATGCCAGATGCCCTGACAGCTCATATGTATTCATCTTTTAAGAACGATAGTTTATTGATACAGTGTTTGCCCACTTACTGTTATGCACTACGAGTTGTTGCCATATTGGCCCAAGATGGTCATAGAAAGAATGAGTTACAGAATGGTTCACTCGGGCCAGTACGGCAGCGAGTGCCAGCCACGCCTCCCCAGAGTAGGTGGTATAAGAGTAGGTCATGTCCTAGGGATTCTACAAAGTCGTGCCTAGTAGAGTCTCACTTATGGGTGTGTTGCGCCCCACATTTATAAATGAGAGGCTATAGGGAAATTAGGAAATGTTACCCTTCTTTTGTTTCCAGATCGCGCGATAGAGCTAAGTCGTATCAAGGAAGTATAAAGTTTCGACCGAATTTTGCATGCACTAGAGGTGCTATCACAATAGAGCTTTAAGGCGAAGATATAATTTCTACTTATGTGGAAGGGAGGTTATGAAAGTAACAGAAGATACGATGCGATATTGAAAGTAAGTAAGGTAAAGGTGAAGAATTTTCGAGATACTCAAGTACAAAAGGGTGTAATAGTTGAAACTCCAGATATGAGTATCTGGATCTCTTGAAAGAAGATCTAAGATATCTTTAAAAGAAAAAAAAGGGCCAAAAAGGTTGAAACCTGAACGAGAAAATGGAAATTTTCAACTTTTCATCAAAAATGAAAAAGTATTAAATTTTTTAGAAGTCTAGGTACAAACAAAGTATGGACTTACAAAAAATTGAAGCAATGATCTATCTTATTCTGACATAATGATGAATGTCAAACTTTGTCATGGAATTTTTTGGAATTTAAAGAGTCCTAGACATGGAAGGGATATGCTGGAGAAAAGAAAAGAAAGAAGAAGGGAGGAAAGTTTTTATTATTTTTATTTGGAGAAAAATGAAATGTGTGACTGTTATTCGACACTAATCCCCAGATATGCAGTTATTTTGTTCGTAATCCTAAAATCCTTATTGATATTATAAAAAGTCTAGTAAAATTGGGTTTTAGTTTAATTTACAAAGAATAACCTAGTGAAAATTTTGTAAATTTCTCAGAGTTAACATCGAGGATGAATGTTGTAAAGGGGGAAAGGATGTTACATCCCATACTTTAATATTATGATAAGTCGTAGTAATCCATATGAGCTTCAAAGGATGAAGACGATTCATGAGATTATAGAGGATTTGTCACTATATTATTATAAGATCTCGTAAGTATAACAACCTTGATTCCATTAGATACATTTTGATATGGTATTTATATTGAGTGAAACATTTTTGTAAAAAGTTTTAAAAGTAATATTTTTGATAGTTACCATTATTACTATTTTAGAATATGGTAAATTATACACATAATATAAGAAAGTGTATGAGATTTTCTTTATTGTAAAAATAGAAATTATTTTCTCACAAGAAAATAAGGTTATCTTTTTTACCGTTTTAAGAATTAAACGTATGAGAATTTTTTAATCTTTATATAAGATTAGGAAAATTATAAGTTGAGAAAATATATGTATTTTTACATGAATGTTTTAATAAAACTAATAGTGTATGTATTTATTTTATGTGGTACCATATGACCATGATTGTAGGATGTATAAAGTGCAATAAAAATAAGTAGAATTTTAACTAATTTGAAACAATTCTTAATTATGCGTGTAACTGATTAATTACCGGGTAACGGGACACTACCTAATTACCTAATTAATTAATTCGATATGTTGGATAAGATTAACTCTCTCCATGTGGAAGCACCCCTCAATACCAATGTGTGACTCTTAAGTTAAATATATATGTGGCAAGGTTTGAGGATTTGAGAAAATCTCCTAACTTCAATTATACACCATTTTAGGAAATAGAACCATTATGTCTTAAAGACATAAATCACATCTCCACTTTTATTAAGTGAGATTTCAAGAATTCAAAATATGATATCTTGTATCAAGAACAAATCCAGTAACCAAGTACGAAGAGATGGAAACGTGAATTCTATGAGCTCCAACCAAGCTTTCCATACAATTGTAATGTTATACGTTTCAGCCAAAAGCATTCCATTTCAACGTTAACTCTAAACTCTTAGGAAGAGTTTCAAAAAATCTCCATACATAACGTTAAGCTAATTCTCTTGAGAAAGAGTTTGAACAAAGATGATTTTGAAATAGCAATATTATTGCTTTGATGCATTTCATACGGATTGTTCCATACTTCGATCCGTCGTTACGTGTTGTCGCAATTGACGTGTATTAGAGGTATTTTCAAGAGAATTGGCTCAGGTATGTTAAGGCTAAGGATTTCTTTCATTTTAGCATGATCTAATAATTACACGAGTAAGATAACGAATTATAAAGAAAAATTCATATCCCAAAATTTACGTATATTTTTCTAGTTTTGTAAGTTACAATAAACTCGTTATCGGGACTTCATATTCATTTGAGTATTTCTTTTTTCCAGTCAAGAGAGCGTAGAGTCTATATATACAGTATTACAGTATTTTCATTACCATCGAGCTATAATCGATGGACCGGCCCCTATTGGGAAACCATTGATCTGATGGTAAGTTATATATCGAGCCTACTGTGGTCGAGCGTCTATGAGCGAGCCCAGCTGGTCGAGATACAAGGCCTAGTAGGAACGAGCGCCTATGAGCGATCCTACTACGACAGAGCAGATATATATATATACCGAGCCTTATAAGGTTGGACAACTATTTTACTTACTATATTGAGAGAGTTAAGTCAGTATCAGCAAGTGAGCATATCTTCAAATTATCTTTGACTTCTAGTTGTTTTCAGTTGTTATATTATCAGTTCAGTTCACCTTTCAGTATACTTCCTTACATACTCAGTACATTATTCGTACTGACGTTCTTTTGTTAGGGACGCTTCATTCATGCCTGCAGGTATAGATAATCAGTTTGACGAGCCATCATAGTATACGAGCTTGGCATTGCGCAAAGGATAGGTATGAATCTACCTCATTCGGAGTGCAGCCGAGTCTATGAGACATTGTGTCAGAGTTTTGAAAAAATACTTATGGGTAGGCATGTTACTACCCAAAATCCATTAAGGTCGTGATGGGGCTGGATACCACTGTCGGGCAAGCGAATCATTTAAATAGTTAATAAAATTTTATTTTTAAAATTCTTGAAGTCATTCTTTTTATTTTTCGTTAAATAATAATTAGCGAACTTCCACTGAGTAAACAATAATATCTTAACAAATTAAATAGAGAATAAATCCCAAATTTCTCTAGAACCCGGTGTCACAAGTGCATGAGCAAATACCTAAGAATTTTTCATGCACTACAATACTTGTCCGAAATAAAAACTGGACAAGGAATTTTAATAAATACAATACATCTGAGGAAGACTCTGCAGGCTGGGGGTCGTCTCCGGATGGTACAACTCGTCTAAGTCTCCAAGTCAGTCACATCACTGCATCAAGAAGGGCCACTATCTATGAATGTACATGTGCAATAAAAATGCACATCAAGTGTAGCATCAGTACGAAAACAACGTGTACTCAGTAAGTATCCCGTCTAACCTTAAAGAGGTAGTGACGAGAGGTCGACTTTGACACTTACTAGAGGTCCAACAATATCAAGTGCAGTAAAGAAGTGAATTAATATAGAGCAATGTAAATACATAAGACACACAAGTACAAATTACATGGTACATTTTCCCTCTTTACAATTTACTCAACTCTCTACTAGCAAGTTCCCTCCGTAGCCGAAGCATATAAATAAATATGGTGGATTTAATCAAAGAGGCTGTCATAATCCAAATCAGGGGGGAAAACCCTCAGATGAACTGGATTTTTGCCAGATATTCCGCACGGTTCCATGGGGATGATGTATATTTATAAGAAATGCGGAGGCGAACGGCCCGATCCAACACAAAAGTAAACTGTGCACTCCCACGACCTTCCATACAAGGTAGCAAGTCTGCACATCCACCACTGACCACACTAACGTTGTAAAACAAATCAAGAACCCGTAACTAGGATGCAAAGCCTCTTTCACCAAACACCGATCCCATGTGACACTAAAGACAACACCAGCTTACTCTAAACATTCAAATCCCCCTTTTTTTTCTACTCATCAAAGATCTTGATATCCTGGTCAACATTGAACCGCAACCTCGATCCTTACTTCCAGTTACATACTGCTTATTGATGTGTCGCTAGAATTCATAGTTTTAAGCATCATGTACCTTATATTTTATGTGCTTTTGTGATAAAAATACACGTTATATGCGCATAATGGAGTCTATTTCATGTGTAGGTGAATTGGAGATGGAAGACGAGCTAAAGGGGTGTATAAACGTCAAAAATACGCTCAAGAGTCTAAAAGGATTGACCCGGGCCATAGCCGGGCGTTTTAGCCCAAAAGCTAGGCATAACCCAGTGTTAGCCGGGCGTTTCAGCCCAAACGCCCGCCATACCCAGGCGTTAGTGGGGCGTTAGAGCCCAAACGCCTGGCCTACCTAGGCTTTAGCTGGGCATTTGGGGCTTAACGCCTGGGGTCCCTAGTCCGGTAAATTCCGAGTTTTGAAGGTTTTAAGTGTTTCCCTGTTGGAATAAAAGTCTCCTACACGTTTATGGTTTATCCCAAACATATAAATAGACCCAAAAACACAACTTTGAGGGGAGGATGCCATTTTTGGAGAGAATATACACACAAGATCATTGAGGAAGCAAAGGATTATCAGTTTTCTTCATCTTATTCTAGTATTTTCCATTTATGCAAGACTTATGCAATTGTTTAATTCTAGAATGAGTGGCTAAACACCCATTGTTCCGGGGTTGTGGTTTAGCCATGAATATTGTTATTCTTCATTAAATTAACCTTGATTATAGTTCGCTCAATATATGGTTGTTTCTTCACTTTTGTGTTTAATTGCTTAATTGTTTGGCCAGCAATTTGGTTCTATATACTATCTATGTTATGCTTGGGGAAGCCTTATATAGATTAGAGAAGAATTGAAGAGAGCGCGCTCTTAACCCTTCAGGAGAGCGGATTTGTGGTTAGGATAGGAATATACCTAGTAACCGTGCTTAATTTAACATTGCAATCTTAGTGCGTTCTAATAGATTAATTTCATAGGAATATAGGAATTAATCTATTGATAATAGGCGAGTAGTACTTCGGGAGAAGGCTACGAGAGCAATTATCGATTAATTAGTAACCATGAGTGAATCATATGAGAGGGAGAGTTAATTAGAATGCAATACGAGTGGTGAATTGATTACAACCCTGGAATATTTGTCTCCATTGAATACACAACAATACTCTCGTTACTTGATAATTAGTTCATATAATCGTAGAATAAATTAGCTATATTCCTGGACATTGTTTTGGCTCGATTAAATATCAATTAGAGTGATTCAATAAGTAGTTTACGCAAGTCCCTGTGGGTTCGACATTCGATTTAACATTATATTACTTGCTACGACCACGTATACTTGCGTATGCGATTTGGAGCGACAAGTTTTTGGCGTCGTTGCCGGGGACTTAAATATAGACTACTTTTTAGTTATTTGCTTTAATTTGGTTATTTCATTGAGTCTAACGTCACATGATTTTTGCTCTAATCTCAGGAACTTTGAGTGAATGCATAGGGTCAGAAGCCAGGATAGACTTGACGGTTTTGACCCCAAACCTGAGAGATCATTTCGCAGGAGATTGCGAGAAGCAAGAGATATACAGACAATATTCAGGACTTCATCTGATTTCCTGTGAGCATGGAAGAGGAACAACACATGGCTGTTCAGGAGGTGGCAATGCCCAGTATTGCTAATGTCACCTCCAGCATCGTGAAGCCCAGAATTACTACGCACTTTGAGCTGAAACAGAGCATGATCCAACTACTTCATGTACACAGGAAGTTTTTGGGTCTTCCACACGAGGATCCACAGCAACACATTCTGAACTTCTTGGATATTAGTGATATTTATATCACTAACAAGGTCACGCCAGATTATGTAAGGCTCACGCTTTTCCCATTCTCTATATTGGGCGAAGCAAAGGGATGGCTGAAGGGAGAACCAGCAAATTCCATCACAACATGGAACGATTTGGCGAGAAAATTTCTGGCAAGGTTCTTCCCTTCAGGAAATACTGTAAAGATCAGGAGTGAGATAGTCTCCTTTAGACAAAAAATGGGTGAATGTTTATATTCAACATGGGAAAGGTTCAAAGGGCTACTTAGAGACTGCCCTCATCACAACAAGACAAACGAGGTGTTAGTTCACACTTTCATTGAGGGGATCCATCCGCAAACAAAAATTGTGGTAGATGCAGCATCTGGAGGTCAGGTGTTGGAGAAGAATTACGATGAAATATTTGCATTACTGAATAAATTCTCCAAAAGCAATCCATACTGGCAAGGTGAGATGGGGAGAAATGTGGTTCAAAAGTCACCAGGGGTTCTTTAATAGATGTGGTTTTAGCATTGTCAGCCCAGATTTCCACATTAACTAACCAAGTCAATCAGATGAACCTGATCATTAACAAGCAACAATCTCAACCAGTGCAACAGGATCAACCAATGCAACAGATTCAGGTATTTTGTGAAGTATGAGGAGAGGGTCATTCAAGTGATTTATGCCCAGTGAAGAGTCTGTCTGCTTTATGGGTAACGCGAATAGGGGACAAGAAAATCAATATGGAAACACTTATAACCCCAACTGGAGAAATCACCCAAACTTCTCTTGGGGTGGAAATCAGAGCACTCAGCATAACTACAGGCATCCAGCACCTCAACAGCAGTACAAACCACCTCAGGCTGAACCATCAGCAAGCCTTGAGGATATTATGAAGAGAATGATGAATGACCAACTTGCTTTCAATCAGAAAGTAATGGCTGATCACCAAGCCCAGACTATAGCAATGAGAAAGATAGAATGTCAAGTGAGGCAACTTGCCAGTTCTCAAAATACCCAACCAACGAGGGCTCTTCCAAGTGAAACTGAAGCTAATCCTAAAGCATCTGTTAATGCTATATCATTGAGGAATGGGAAGGAATTAGAAGAAGTTCAGTCCAAGAAGAGGAAGCAGGTAACTTTTGATGAGGAACCAATCACTTTTGAATCAACATCAGACAACCCGAAAGAATCAGATAAGCCAGCAAATGAGGTGGTGGCTGAGCAACCCCCACCAATTGTTGTGAGGCCACCCCTCCATTCCCTCAATGGTTGCAAAAGGTGAAATATAATTCCGCATACAAAAAGTTTCTTGACCTCTTGAAGCAGGTACAAATCAATATTCCACTAGTAGACATTTTGCAGGAGGTGCCCAAATATACTAAATACATCAAGGACATTGTGGCAAATAAATGGAGGTTGACTGAGTTCAAAACTGTGGCACTCACGGAGGAAGTTAGCTCAAGAATTCAAAGCAAGCTACCTCAGAAATTAAAAGATCTGGGTAGTTTTACTATCCAAATCTCAACTGGTAAGCATGCAGTCGGGCGAGCTTTGTGCGATCTTGGGACAAGTATTAATTTGATGTCGCTATCTGTGTTCAAGCAATTGGGGTTGGGTGAACCATGCCCAACAACAGTGATTTTACAATTAGTTGGTCGCTCCCTTGCTCATCCTGAGGGAGTAATTGAAGATGTGCTGGTGCATGTGGGTTCCTTCAAATTCCCAGCTGATTTTATTATCTTGGACTATGAGCCTGATCAGGAAGTCCCATTTATTTTGGGGCGTCCATTCTTATCTACAGGCTGAGCTATCATCGATGTGTGTAAAGGGAATATGACAATGCGAGTTGGTGATCGAGTGGAGGTGTTTAATGATTATAAGGCACTCAAGTTGCATGTCTACTATGAAGAGCTATCCATGATTACTGTAGTGGAAAGCAAATCGGAGTCAATGGTTCCATACATGAGTCCTGTTGACTCTCTTGAGCAAGTGTTAGTTGGGGATGAAGAAGACTGTGGGGATGGAACAAGGGGAGACATTGAGAAAGCTTTTGAAGTATCTTGCAGTTACCTCCACGGGCTAGGAAAATTTGAAGAGTTGAACAAGCCTGTTACTATAACCCCTCCTAAGCCATCTATTGAAGATGCTCCAAAATTGGAACTCAAACCTCTTCCAGCACATTTACGCTATGCTCATTTGGGGAACTCTGAGACATTTCCTGTGATCATCTCATCCAGCCTGACCAATACACAAGAATAGAAATTGCTTAGGGTACTTCGTGAGCATAAAAAGGCAATTGGGTGGACCTGTACAGATATTAAAGGAATCAGCCCATCATTTTGCATGCATAAAATCTTTTTGGAAGATTGACATCGCCCGAGTGTTAAGCATCAAAGAAGGCTAAATCCCTTCATGAAAGAAGTGGTGAAGAAAGAAGTAATAAAATTGCTAGATGCAGGTATCATTTTTCCTATTTCTGACGGCAACTGGGTGAGCCCGGTTCAATGTGTGCCCAAAAAGGGAGGGATAACCGTGATTGAGAACGAGAAGAATGATCTTATTCCCACCCGCACTTTTACGGGTTGGAGAGTTTGCATTGATTATCGAAGGCTCGACAAAGAAACCCGCAAGGATCACTTCCCACTCCCATTCATTGATCAAATATTGGACAGATTAGCAGGGCATGAATATTATTTCTTATTAGATGGGTATTCAGGTTACAATAAAATTGTCATATGCCCAGAGGATCAGGAGAAGACCACATTTACTTTCCCTTATGGCACATTCGCCTTCAAGCGAATGCCATTTGGTCTTTGTAATGCACCAGCCACCTTCCAGAGATGCATGATGGCTATTTTCACTTATATGGTGGAAAAATTCGTAGAGGTATTCATGGACAACTTCTCAGCCTTTGGGTCATCCTATGATGATTCTATGAAAAATAAGAGCATGGTGTTGGCCTGTTGTGAAGAAACGAATGTGGTGCTAAATTGGGAGAAGTGTCACTTTATTGTGTAGGAAGGTATCGTTTTGGGTCATATAGTATCTAAAAGCGGCATCTAAGTTGATAAGGCAAAAGTGGAGGCAGCTGAAAAACTACCTCCACAAATTTCAGTGAAGGGCATCCGGAGTTTCTTGGGACACGCAGGATTTTATTGGCACTTTATTAAAGATTTTTCTAAAATTGCTACTCCATTTTGCAGGTTGCTGGAAAAGATGTCAAGTTCAATTTTGATGCACCCTGCCTGAAGGCATTTGAGGAGCTCAAGATGAAATTGGTAGCTGCCCCCATAATTGTTGCACCTGATTGGTCAATACCATTTGAACTTATGTGTGATGCAAGTGACCATGCAATTTGGGCAGTGCTAGTCCAAAGGAAAGACAAGGTGTTTTATTCCATCTACTATGCGAGCAAGACCCTCGATGATGCACAACAGAATTACACCACCACTGAAAAGGAGTTGTTAGCTGTGGTGTGGGCCTTCGAAAAATTCCGGGCATACTTGGTGGGCACGAAAGTTATTGTCCACATAGATCACGCAGCAACCAGGTACTTATTTACAAAGAAAGAATCTAAAGCTAGATTGATGCGCTGGGTTTTATTGTTGCAGGAATTTGATGTGGAGATAAGAGACCGAAAGGGCACTGATAACCAAGTAGCTGACCATCTGTCAAGGCTGGAAAATCATGATCATGTTGAGGAGGGTGGAGATATTAAAGAAGTTTTTCTTGATGAGCAACTTTTTGCTATAACCTAAGACCCTCCTCCGTGGTATGCTGATTATGTAAATTATCTGGTGAGTGGGGTACTTCCTCCAGAATTAGAATCTGAAGCAAGGAAGAGGTTCTTACGCGATGTGAAGTTTTACTATTGGGATGAACCTTACCTGTACAAAGAATGTGGTGATCAGTTAATAAGGAAATGTATTCCTGATATAGAAGTGGAACTGGTGCTTTATGATTGTCATCCATCACCATATGGGGGCCATCATGGTGACGATCGAACAGCGGCGAAAGTGCTACAATCTGGTTTTTTGTGGCCAACGTTATTCAAAGATGCCCACGCATTTGTTAAAAAGTGAGACCAGTGCCAGAGAACAGGAACGATAACAAGGAAGCACGAGATGCCTTTGAATAATATCTTGGAGGTAAAGATTTTTGATGTATGGGGGATAGACTTTATGGGTCCATTCCCATCATCCAGGGGAAATAAATACATTTTGCTGGCAGTTGACTATGTGTCGAAATGGGTGGAGGCAATTGCATTGCCGACGAACGATGCCATGGTTGTCGTTGCGTTTGTAAAGAAGAATATATTCTCAAGATTTGGTATTCCACGAGACTTGATTAGTGATGAAGGAACCCATTTTTACAATCGGTTGTTGAATAACCTGTTAGCTAAATATGGGGTCCGTCATCGAGTTGCAACAGCATATCACCCTCAAACTAGTGGCCAAGCAGAGGTATCCAATAGAGAAATCAAGCAAATACTAGAGAAAATGGTGAGTGTGACCAGAAAGGATTGGGCTGCTAAGTTAGACGATGCCTTATGGGAATACAGAACAGCGTACAAAACACCAATTGGGGCAACACCGTACAAGTTTCCTGTAGAGCTTGAACACAAGGCATATTGGGCCATCAAGAAGCTAAACATGAACCTTGAAGCCGCAGGTGATAGAAGATTGTTGCAGTTGGATGAATTGGATGAGTTCAGGTTGCACTCATACAAAAATGCCAAACTTTACAAAGAAAAGACCAAGAGATGGCATGACAAACATATAAATCCGCGTCATTTTGAGATAGGCCAACAGGTATTATTATTCAATTCTAGGCTTAGATTGTTTCCTAGGAAGCTGAAATCGAGATGGTCAGGCCCATTTGAGATAGTGAGAGTCACCCCATATGGTGCACTTGAGTTACGAGCTATACATGGGGAAAGAAAATTTTTAATGAATGGACATAGAGTCAAACACTACTGGGTGGCACCATAAATCGTGAGAAGACCAAAGTTGTGCTCGCTGATGAGTGAAGCGAGATTCTACGTCGTGCCACGACGTTAAATCAGGTGCTCCATAGGAGGCAACCTATTGACTTGTTGTAATCGTCGTTCCACAACATTAACTAAGGCGCTTATTGGGAGGTAACCCAATGCTTAGTTAAATCTTAGCATAGCTAGAAGTAGTTTTTGTAATTATAGGTACTAACGAGCTTTTTAATGCATTCGGGGGTAAGGAGCAGTGTGCTAGCATGACGAAAAGCCTAGCTAAAGCTAGGGGCACCGGGCGATAAGCCCCTAACGCCTGGTTAACGCTAGGGGGGACCGGGTGATAAGCCCCTAACGCCTGGCTAATGCCAGGGTTGTCTGGGATTTTTAGCTCTAACGCCAGGGTGCCTGGTATTTAAGACCAAAACACACATTAAACGCCAGGTATGTTNCCCCCCCCCCCCCCCCAACTCTCCCAAGAACACCACTTCATCCGACAAGTTACAAGTTCACAGAACACACATCTTTACCCAAAAACCAAGTTCACTAGCACAAGTACATAGCACACGCATCTTCCCCCAAATCTGCACAATTTCGATTTCGTGGTCCACTTCATCCGACAAACACACATCAAGTGTTTAGGTATGATTCTATCCCTACCCTTTGTTACTTCGAAGTGGGTATTACAATTATGAAAGTTGTAGCCTCGATTCATGGTGATTCTTTATGGGTTTATGCTCTTCATGGTCATATTGTATCATATTGTGATTCCCAACCCCCGAACCCTTTAGGAATGGGATGAAATTGTGAAGCTAATTGGTATTATGGAATCCCAACTAGCTTTGGGTACATGAGGCAGTCCCTCAAGTCCATAAGAGCTCTCATGGCAACTATTCTTGCCAAGTGCTCGATGTAATGCCTCAATGGCGATACATATCCCATCTGGAGTCCGAGTCTCCGGGAAACAAACCACTAATTTCATGCATCGTGAACTCCATGAAATTTTAAGTGTGAATAGGCTCACGAGAAGCCTTATGTGTCAAATGTTTCATAAACACGCCAAGGTGAAGTTTGAGTAACCTTGGAAAATTGGAAAAGCCTATAGTACACACGTTGTGACACCCACTAACTACTGATCATTTGTGAAGGAAAAAGAAAAGGATGCTACCCAGAAGAGCCACAGGCAAAGGAAAGGCCACGTCTTCAGCCACAGCAAAAAGCAAAGCAAAACCCCCACTACCTCAGAAGAAAAGAAAAGGGGGAGATGCTACTTCTAGTATGACTGGTGAGGAAGCAGTAGTTGTTGTCGCTGCTATGAGACAATAGCCCGTTGGTCAACGGGAATATGGTATCAATAGCATACCAGTACAATCCAGGAAATGGTATGCACGATGTAAGCCAAAGCATGTTCACCCTGAGGGGGGCCATTAAAGAAGGGAGTTTGAGAACGAAATTCCTAGCGATTTGGAGGAGCATCCATGAGTTGGGTTTAGGATATGTGTTCAGGAACAATGGTCACATCAACTTGAACCTAGTCCGGGAATTCTATGCAGGGTTCGACCCTAAGGACAATGAGGGATTGGTACCAATTTGTGGGCATTTGGTGGATTTTTCGGCCAAGGACATATGCGATTTTCTAGGTGCACCAAATGTTCCGGTGGAACCTCTAGAGCAATTCATCCGCCATCCGAACTATAGAGAGGTGAGGCACACATTGTGTGAGGTTGAGTCCAGGGCTTCGTGGATTCGGTATAGAGCCACAAATCTCTATAAAAGGTTTCCCAAAAAGAAAATGAAGGTTGAAACCCAGGTGTGGCTTAAAGTGATTAATGCACGAATACTACCATGCAACCATGACACCTTAATCAACCAAGAGAGGATTTGTGTGCTATACTTCCTCATGACGGGGCAGAGAGTGAATGTGGGCCATCTGATGCGCTATCAAATGGGGTTGGTGCGGTCCAGCAATAGAATTGATCGAATACCATTCCCAAATTTTCTGACTCAATTCCTGCTAAATGAGAATGTAGCGGTTGATCCTAGATTTGACCATACCATTGATCAACTCGCAAGAGAGATTGACATCATTGGCTTAAGACTGAAGGAAGAGTCTTCACTGACCATTGCAAAGCGCAATGTGCGGGATGATGGCTTCTTGGCCCATCTTTATGGGATGATGGATTTGCAGTTGCGAATAGGAGGTCGGACAGTGTCAGTTGATGAGAGAGATGAGTTAGATCAGAGATACCCACTCAATGCTCATGCTCAGCAGATGATTGGAGAAGGTGAGGGATACAGGGTCCCAGGTGATGAGGATATCAACACACCTAACGATTCTGATAGAGAGCCGATGCGCTCAGATGAGGAAGATGATGAAGAAGATGAGCATGAGGAGGAATGGAGAGCGTCAGATGATGAGGACGCTGAATGATCAGGGAGTTCTTTTACCTCGCTTCTATTACTTTCTTTTTCTTTATATGATGCATTGAGGACAGTGCATGAATTAAGTGTGGGTGTATACATACGTATTGCAGAATTGTTGTACCATATGTGGTGTCGTGTTGTAGTATTGTATTCATGATAGTAAATGATCTTTCTTTTAAGTTTTGTAGTTGTTTTTTTGTTTCTTTATATATAAATATGTGGACTTTTCCCCACGATGGACCTCCTAGACAGTTCCCTTCAGGGAAGTAAGTCTAAAGAAAATACAAAAAAGATTTTTATTTTTGGTAGTGTAGTAATTCCCCCTTGGTTTTTCTTTGGACCACGGTTCTTTTCCAAGGGTGTAACTTGAACTGGGTGTTTATTTTTGTTTTTTAGAGTAGTTAGGAAGAAACTGAGTAACTTAGAGATACCCATTGACATGGTTGATGCCGGCATATCAGCTTATGACATACATTATGCTTTCCCTTATATTTGGTTTGACATGTGATGTCTGAGTAAAAATAAATAGCCTATTTTGTGACGCCTTAGCTCAATTGTTTGACTTGTATGCTAAATAGTGAAATATTTCTTAATTCTCTCAATTTTGTGTGCTTGCTTGACTTGAGAGTTGAATAAAACCGTTGTGATGGAGTCATGTGCAATGTGTGAGTGAAGTTTAGCGATTTTCTATGCTATCATGTGTAGTCTAGAACTTTCCCCGTGTGTTAATCGAAGCGAAATTGTAGGTTAGGCTAGTCTAGGAGATGACGTAGGAATTTTCTTGCTTGATCAAGGATGTGCTTGTCACATAAGAATTAAAAATTTCCATTGCTAGCCCCTTTGAGCCTTTAGACCTTTTCTTTGGTATCCACATTACAAGTCGTACCCCTATTTTGTTCTTAAATTGAGATTTTTGCACCTTTTCCTCCTAAGGCACTTAGTCTCTAAAAGAAGTAAGGTGAGATATTGGGGAGTAACTTTGGAGTGGAGCAATGGAAAGGCCTGTTAGTGCACTCAGAATTGTATTCAAAAGTCACTAGCCAATGAACTTTCATGTATGGAGTGTGTGTAGGAAAGAAAGAAAAACAATGATAGTAAAAGTATGTACAAAAAGATACACACCTCCAATTTTTAGTAATTTGTGCTAGTGACATTATAGAAGTGCTTAATTAAAAAAAAAGGGCTATGTTGAATATGAATTGTGGAAAGGGAATTGGTTGAGAAAAATATGTGTTGAGTTGTGAAGGTAGTGTATTAAAGTGCTTAGGAGTGTTAGTCACTATTCCTAAATATATCCTACCCATCCTTTAGCCTACTTTACAACCTTAAAACTCCTAATATATCCTAGATTTGGCTAACTTGAATTAGTGGAGATCTACGTTACGGGCAAGCTTATGGTACGACCACGAGATGCATATGAATTCTTTGTGAGAGTGAGAGAATTTGTTCAATTGTGTGATGTCCTTAAATTATGTTCAAAAGTATATTTGAATGTGTGTACTATTTATATTTACTCTTTTGTTGTTGGTAAGGGCACATGATCTCATGAACGATTGGTAATTTTGTAAACTTTCTTATTGAGTAGGTGCGTGAATTGAGAGGGCTTAGTGGTTGCAAGTTGGCTCTTGAGGTTGGGTGGTTGCAATTAGGTTATTGGTATTATTGATTAAAGTGTTATACTTGGGCATGTTTAAAGAAGGGAAAGAATGTGAAATTTTGTATGGTCATACATGATTGCCGGTATCGATCATAGTTAAGGGGTAATTTGTGTGATAGAAAAGTAAAATACTCCTTGTTAATGAAATGTGTACATGTTGAAGGATATTGCTCGAGGACGAGCAAGAGTCTAAGTGTGGGGTGTTGATGCGTGGCTAGAATCCATAGTTTTAAGCATCATGTACCTTACATTTTATGTGCTTTTGTGATAAAAATACACGTTATATGTGCATAATGGAGTCTATTTTTTGTGTAGGTGAATTGGAGATGGAGGTCGAGCTAAAGAGGTGTATAAACATCAAAAATACGCTCAAGAATTGAAAAGGAGTGACCCGGGTCATAACCGGGAGTTTTAGCCCAAAATCCTGGCATAACCCGGTGTTAGCCGGGCGTTTCAGCCCAAACGCCAGCCATACCCAGGCGTTAGTGGGGCGTTAGAGTCCAAAGACCTGGCCTACCCAGGCTTTAGCTGGGCGTTTGGGGCTTAACGCCTAGGGTCCCTGGTCCAGTAAATTTCTAGTTTTGAAGGTTTTAAGTGTTTCCCGGTTGGAATAGAAGTCTCCTACACGTTTAGGGTTTATCCCAAACATATAAATAGACCCAAAAACACAACTTTGAGGGGAGGATGCCATTTTTGGAGAGAATATACACACAAGATCATTGAGGAAGCAAAGGATTGTCAGTTTTCTTCATCTTATTCTAGTATTTTCCATATATGCAAGACTTATGCAATTGTTTAATTCTAGTATGAGTGGATAAACACCCATTGTTCTGGGGTTGTGGTTTAGCCATGAATATTGTTATTCGACATTAAATTAACCTTTATTATAGTTCGCTCAATATATGGTTGTTTTCTCAATTTTGCGTTTAATTGCTTAATTGTTTGGCCAGCAATTTGGTTCTATATACTATCTATGTTATGCTTGGGAAAGTCGTGTATAGATTAGAGAAGAATTGAAGAGAGCGCGATCTTAACCCTTCAGTGGAGCAGATTTGTGGTTAGGATAGGAATATACCTAGTCACCGTGTTTAATTTAACATCGTAATCTTAGTGTGTTCTAATATATTAATTTCATAGGAATATAGGCGTTAATATATTGAGAATAGGCGAGTAGTACTTCGGGAGAAGGATACGAGAGCAATTATCAATTAATTAGCAACCATGAGTGAATTATATGACAGGGAGAGTTAATTAGAATGCAATACGAGTGGTGAATTGGTCACAACCCTGGAATATTTGTCTCTATTGAATACACAACAATACTCTCGTTACTTGATAATTAGTTCATATAATCGTATAATTAATTAGTTATATTCCTGGACTTTGTTTTGGCTCGATTAAATATCAATTAGAGTGATTCAATAAGTAGTTTACGCAAGTCCCTGTGGGTTCGACATTCGATTTAACATTATATTACTTGCTACGACCACGTATACTTGCATGTGCAATTTGGAGCGACACTTACCGTACCTAACATGCCAATATGATATAGCGCAAGGATTCCATCATGACTTCTGAACCACTAATAGGGTGAACACTTCATCACATAGAAAGCTTTTTCTCACCGCAGGAATAATGATAACCCTAATCAACTCAATTCACACTTACCTTGAGTGACTTCATTCCACGAGACCATTTCGTTTCTAGACCCATGAACCGTTTCATGCCCTCCCTGCACACATATTCACATCTTTGACCGGTATACCTATTCTGATAACCCTTCCATGAACCCGAAGTCATTTTATCCTTCTTATGAACCCCAATGCTACTCTACACACCAAAGATAACGTAGAACACTCCAACCATTTTCTCCTTCTCATAATTCTTCTACAAAAGCTTGATTCTTAACCAAACGGCGGCTTGAAATCCTTAGACACCACCTTCTAACCTTTGAATCCGTTGGAACCATTGTCGAGAGTCACCCACTCTGGCTTGGTCCCAAATATAATCAACTCTACAGCTTCGCTGGCACATGAACACCTATCTTGATAAAGCACCCGACGGAATCCCTAACTTGTAGATTACCTCTGTACTAAGCATAAATCCTGAATCTTTCCAAAGCCTTAACCTGATTTAATAAGTTCAACCCTTGCACACCTTTATCAAATCCCATGCTCAATTACTATTCTACTCATTTCCCCTTAACTGTAATAACTTGCCAATATGCCGACAATCTGCAACCCCATGAGAAAATAATCTTGCAACCCAATTGCAGGCAGTGGGACTCTCCCACTTAGCCCGAAGCTGGCCCTTGCACCACTCTCAACCCCACCGAAATTCTCTCTGCATTGCTGATATGATCTTCCTCAACCAACCCGTCAAGTTCTTCAAAATTCTCATGTTAGCATTCCATGTATACTCAAATTCCCTCGCATCATTCACATATTCGGCCTCCTACCGAATAGCCACTGGAATTCCTCACAGAAATTGCCAACCACACGACCGCTAACATTCTCACAAGAGATAGCCGTCCTGCAAAAATTACCAATTGACACCTTCCAACGATGTTGTACTGAACAATCTCTATGACATCGATACCCCATCCTACACCCGTTCTCATTTACCAACTTTACCAGTCCGTCTGCTCCTCATGGACATCTACCAAATGCGCGACAATATTTTCTAATTCACAGCTATGGTGCATCCTTCTTCATATCAAACAACTCCTCTATGTTGTATCCAATCTTCCGCCGAAATAGCCAATATTTTAATTTAAGCTTGTGGACCCAATCACCGTCCACTAAAATTCCCAAATCACTCCAAACTCCCACTGAAGAGTTATGTCTATCTTACCACAGAACTCATATGCTATGCTGCCACTCTCCCACTTTGGTTAAACTAACTCCTTTCAGCAGCTACTCGACTTTGCTTCTTACACCTAGCCTTCTAGAAATTTTACCACTGCCTGACACTTCCCATGTGTCCTTCCTCATCCCTTGCTGCTCATCTGTTGCCTTAGGCCAATATCTATCTTTGTAGCACTTGACCCGATAGATTGCTACTAACTTCAACCCCTTACGAAGATCCCCTTCTCGAGCCATCAACAATAGAAACACCTATTCAATCTTGAACCACCACACACCGCGATCTTTGACAGCCGCTTCTTCAATACTATCTCACTATCTCCCGCCCCAAAGGCGAATCATAGAAGATCATAACACCGACGAACTTAACACATTCTATTCGATCAAGGATGACAATACTACATCAAAGATGAAGATTCCACCTCACTTGAAAACGCCAATTCTTATTACTCTATTCACCCAAACTTGAACATCTATATTCCAATTGCCTTTCCTTTGCCGGAAATAAAATACTGAAATCTCGGAATCATGCCCTGAGTAGAACTCCCATCAAGTCACTCTCGGCCCTGACATATGGGCAGGCCTCCTACCATCACCTCATTACTGCAAGATAACCATTCCTGAGCATCATAACAAACTGAGCATATCCTCCAAGCTCTCAGAAATACAACTACTGAACTGAAACCACATAATATCCTTCCGCAAAGCAACGACAATAGCCCTAACCAACTATGCATGGAAAAATATCACGCACCATATCTGAAGTACCATTACAATTCCTCAATTCCGGATTTATAGCAAACGCTTCGCGACGCGTAAGATTGAGTAGGAAGAAACGTAGGCATCAGCCTCAAAGAAATCAAATCACACGATAAGGATAAAGAAGGGAAATACTCCTAATAGCCCCGTAGCCGCTCGAAGATAAGTACATACGTCTTCGTACCGATCCGCAAGGCTCTACTAGACTTGTTCATGACTCTCTAGACCTAAGGGAACCTAGTGCTCTGATACCACGTTGTCACGGCCCAAAATCCATTAAGGTCGTGATGGCGCCGGACACTACTGTCGGGAAAGCCAATCATTTAAATAGTTAATAAAATCTTTATTTTTAAAATTCTTGAAGTCATTCTTTTTATTTTTCGTTAAATGATAATTAGCGAACTTCCACTGAGTAAACAATAATATCTTAACAAATTTAAATAGTGAATAAATCCCATAATTTCCCCAACACTTGGTGTCACAAGTGCATGAGCAAATACCTAAGAATTTTTCATGTACTACAATACTTGTCCGAATTACAAACTGGACAAGGAATTTTAAATAAATACAATACATATGAGGAAGACTCGGTCGGCTGCGGTTCGTCTCCGGATGGTGCAGCTCATCTAAGTCTCCAAGTCAGTCACATCACTGCGTCAAGCAGGGCCACTATCTATGAATGTACCTATGCAATAAAAATGCACAGCAAGTGTAGCATGAGTACGAAAACAACGTGTACTCAGTAAGTATCCCGCCTAACCTCGAAGAGGTAGTGACGAGAGGTCGACTTTGACACTTACTAGAGGTCCAACAATATCAAGTGCACTAAAGAAATAAATTAATATAGACCAATGTAAATACATAAGACATACAAGTACAAATTACGTGGTACATTTTCCCTCTTTACAATTTACTCAACTCTCTACTATCAAGTTCCCTTCTGTAGCCGAAGGATATAAATAAATATGGTGGATTTAATCAAAGAGGCTGTCATAATCACAATCAGGGGGAAAACACCTCAGATGAACTGGCTTTTTGCCAAATATTTCGCATCATTCCATGGGGATGATGTATATTTCTAGGAAATGTTGAGGCGAACGGCCCGATCCAACATAAAAGTAAATTGTGCACTGTCAAAGGGTCGGATGGTGCGAACCATAGATGCATCAATTAACGTGATGTGGCGTACGACCTGCTCCCATGAGAGTGTGGTACATAAATCCTGTCGAGGCGAATGACCCTATCCCATAAGAGTGTGGTACATAAATCCTGCCGAGGCGAACGCCCCGATCCTATAAGAGTGGTGGAAAGGAATTCACCCCGCTCATGGAATATAAATTGTGAGGCGGTCACACATAAGCATACACATTCAAACAGTCCATCCCGTCTATATCGGGAAACAATTACCCAAAAAATTGAAATTTCGCTTTTAATGGTCACAAAGATAGTATTTAAATCTTTTTCAAGAAATTCATTTGTCAAGTTCGATAAGGTTTAAACATTTTGAAATTCGTCAGCAAAGATACAAGAACGGCAAATAAAACATGCTTTCGGGTCCTAAACTACACGTACATAAACATAATAGTGCCTACGCACGGACTCCCATCACTTCGTGCGTATGTAGCCCCCACAAATAGTAGCACATATTTAATTAGTTCACCTATGGGGACATTTCCACCTCACAAGGTTAGAAAGGAGACTTACCTCGCTCCGAAGATTCATAACAGGCCTCCAAGCCCCCTCCGATGACTCAAATTGATGAACAACGCCCCAAAACTATCCAAATAACGGGCAAACCAATTAAAATATACTCTAATACTTATAACAATTTAATTCATATAAATCCCCAACTCCGCAAGGAAAGTTGACAAAATTACCATCGGGCCCACGTGCCCGGATGCCGAAACTTTTCAAAGATAATGATTACCCATAACCTTACTAACTCAAATATACAATTTACTCTAATTTCATGCTCAAATTCGTGGTCAAAATCCAAGAATGCAAATTTTAGGGTTTTCTTCAAAATTTCCAACTTTTCCATAATTTCTTCATGATTTTCCATGTAAAAATCTAGATATAATCCAAGTAATTAACTTGCAATAGGTGGGATTGAATTACCTCCAAGTTTCTAGGTGAATGTCCCTGTGAAGAAGCTCCAAAAATTGCCCAAGAATGAAGACATGAGCAAAAATGCTCAAACCCCCGCTTTAAACGCTCGCTGCCCAGCGATCTTCGCACTTGCGGCAAAATCTTCGCGCCTGCGGTCTTCGCACTTGCGGCCAATTCTTCATGCCCACGGTCTTCTCAAACGCGGCCAATTCTTCACGCCCGCGGTGCCTGGTCAGCCCATGACTTTTCGCTTCTGCCACTCATGCCCTGCATTCACACCTGCGGCCATCTAAGTGTAGGTGCGATCACACCAGAAGCTGGGAGCTTCAGCTTATGCTCTCCAAGTTCAAACTTGGTCCGAGGGTCGCCTGGTTAACACCCGAGGCCCCCAGGGCCTAACTCGAACATACCAACAAGTTCCAAAACATAATGTGGACCTGCTCGAGGCCTCAAACCACATCAAATAACATCAAAACAATGGATCGCAACTCACTTTAATCCTTATGAAATTTGAAATTTCCAACTTCTGCATTCGATGTCGAAACCTATCAAATCACGTCCGATTGACCCCAAATTTTGCACACGAGTCATTCAACATTACGGACCTGCCCCAACTTTCGGAATCGCACTCCGACCCCGATATCAAAATTTCCACTTCTGATCAGATTTCTCAAAAACCTTCAATTTTCTATCTTTAGCCAAATGACTTAAAAATAACCTACGGACCTCCGAATTCGCTTTCGATCGCGCTCCCAACTCCATAATCAAAACATAGAGCTATTCCCAGACTCAGAATCCCAAATGGACATCAATATCACTGAAATACACTTCAACCCAGACTTATGAAATTTCCTCTAAAATGCTGACTTCTACAATATGCGCCAAAACGCTCCTGGGTCATCCAAAACCCGATCCCAACATATGCCCAAATTTGAAATCATCGTACGAACCTACTGTAACCTTCAAATCCTGATTCGGAGGTCGTTTACTCAAAAATCCAATCTTAGTCGATTCTTCCAACTTAAGGCTTCTGAAATGAGAATTTTCTTTCCATATTGACTCTAAACTTCCCGAAATTCAATTCCGACCACACCTATAAGTCATAACACCTGAAATGAAGTTGTTCATGGCCTCGAACCGTTGAACAACGCGCTAGGGATCAAAATGACATGTCGGGTCGTTACATTCTCTCCCACTTAAACATACGTTCGTCCTCGAATGTGCTAAGAACTGCTCTGGAGTTATCAGAAATCACTTTTTAACACCTCGTGCACCTGCGTGTGCTACCATGACCCAGTTGAGTATATTGGCTCGATCAAATCCGAAGATATCCTCTTTCATTTAGGCAATGGGCCTTAGAACCAGGTCTTCATCATTTGAAATCCTCTGCCAGGCCTGTTTCCAATATATGAACACTGTATCAACTACCATACGATGTACCCGAGCATGACTTCATACCTTTGCTGAATTAGCACCATGCACCGCAAAAATCATCATCTAACCACAATGACGTTCTCTGAACCTTAATAGCCAACATTTCACGAATCTGATGCTCCCGATGCACCACATGACATACATATAGGTCCTGCTATAACGCTTACGATACCACCACAAAGGAGGACATGTGTAGAAATTCATAACCAACGGCCGAGTTAACTAATCATTGAATATCTCCTCTTGACTAGAATCATCACCTCATTATGAACCGAATAATGGTATTTGTCCTTTAATATACTTCACAAAATCTTATTGCACTGAACCCTGGTCCAATAATCTCGTCTCACCTAGTATGAACTGCTCAGACAACAAATTACCCCAAACATGACCAACAGTCTCATATGATACCACAAAGTGCCAATAGGCCATAACTCGAACATGATACACAAGGAAATGACTCAGGAAAAGACTACTCAACTCACAGAACTTATTATGAACTCTCCTGAGAAAATAGAAAGCAAAACACAAGAAAATAGATGTAGGGAACCTTTCTCAACATCACACTGTTGCGGCATGCAACCGGATCCAAATAACATGCCCGTGGCGGCGTGCCACCCGTCCAAATAACATAACCGTGGAGGCGTGCCACCCGATCCAAATAACATAAAATTCACGTAAGAAGACACACACCGAGCTAAATTGCTCATTACCACAAAATATCGAACATTGGTCACAGACACGCTAAGTGCACAATACTATCCTGGGGGGACTGATAGAGCCATACGCTACAAAACTCAAGCACAACTGAGGTGCGATACATAATCTGAATCTCAAGAGCTATCCTTCTCACATAACATCATCACTATACGGGGACTCAACACATAGGAAAATATCAAGCTGTTTCCCAACTCACACGACACAACAGAATCTTACATGAGATGAACGAAGACGGAACAACATCGGTTGTCGTAATACCTTTCAATAAAAAGCGCTATACCGAAATGAACATGCCTGACTCATACGGAGCCCATAATCATATTTAAACCCATTCACAACTTTCAAGCCGATTTCGCTCGCACCGAGCTAGGCTAATAGCCTTACCTGGATCCATAATAACCCATTTCCTCTCATAATGCGCAAGAACGACCATCATAGCCGAGACAAACACCCCACAATCCACAACCGAATGAACCGAACGCCTTCCAGGCATAAATTCTCAAATAAGCAATATTACACTTCTTTATACTCAGTCCAAATCTTCAATCCATTAAGTGACTACATGTCACACTCATACGATCATCCCTTGGTCACGCTCCCACGACCTTCCATACAAGGTAGCAAGTCTGCACATCCACCACTGGCCACACTAACGCCGTAAAAAAAATCAAGAACCCATAACTAGGATGCAAAGCCACTTTCACCAAACACCGATCCCAGGTGACACTAAACACAACACCAGCTTACTCTAAACATTCAAATTCCCCTTTTTTTCCTTGCTCATCCGAGCTCTTGGCATCCTGGTCAACACCGAACCGCAACCTCGATCCTTACTTCCAGTTACATACTACTTACCAAACCTAACATGCCAATATGAGATAGCACATAGATTTCATCATGACTTCTGAACCACTAATAGGGTGAACACTTCATCACATAGAAACATTTTTCTTACCACAATTTAATTCACACTCACCGTAGGAATATTGATAACCCCAATCAACACATAGAACCTCAATTTGCACTCACCTTGAGTGACTCCATTCCACGAGACCATTTCGTTTCCAGACCCATGAATCGTTTCATTCCCTCCTCGCACGCATATTCACATCTTTGACCAGTATACATATTCCAGTAACCCTTCCATGAACTCGAAGTCATTTTCTCCTTCTTATGAACCCCAATGCTACTTTACACGCCGAAGATAACGTATAACACTCCAACCATTTTCTCCTTCCCATAATTCTGCTGCAAAATCTTGATTCTTAACCATACGGTGGCTTGAAATCCTTACATGCCACCTTCTACCCTTTGAATCCGTTGGAACCATTGTTGAGAGTCACCCACTCTGGCTTGGTCCTGAATATAATCAACTCTACGGCTTCACTGGCACTTGAACACCCATCTTGATAAAGCCCTAACTGAATCCCTTCACTTGTAGATTACCTCTGTACTAAGCATAAATCCTGAATCTTTCCAAAGCCTAAACTTGATTCAATAAGGCCAACCCTTTCACACCTTTATCAAATCCCATGCTCAATTACTATTCTACTTATTTCCCCTTAACTGTAATAACCTTCCAATACGCTGAAAATCCGCAACCTCATGAGAAAATAATCGTGCAACCTAATCGCAGGCGGTGGGACTATCCCACTTAGCCCAAAGTTGTTCCTTGCACCACTCTAGACCCCACCAAAATTCTCTCTGCATTGCTGACATGATCTTGCTCAACCAACCCGTCAGTTCTTCTAAATTCTCCTGTAAACATTCCATGAATACTCAAATTCCCTCGCATCATTCATATATTCGGCCTCCTACCGAATAGCCACTGGAATTCCTCGCAGAAACTTTCCAACCACACGACCGCTAACCTGCTCACAGGAGATAACCCTCCTACGGAAATTACCAATTGACACCTTCTAACGACGTTGTACTACACAATCTTTACGACATCGATACCCCATCCTACACCCGTTCTCATTTACCAACTTTACAAGGTCGTCCGCTCTTCATGGACATCTACTAAATGCGCGACAATATTTTCTAATTCACAGCTATGCTGCATCCTTCTTCATATCAAACAACTCATCTCTGTTGTATCCAATCTTCCACTGAAATAGCCAATATTTCAATTTAAGCCCATGGACCCAATCACCTTCCACTAAAATTCCCAAATCACTCCAAACTTCCACTCAATAGGTGTGTCTATCTTACCACATAACTCATATGCTACGCTGCCACTCTCCCACTTTGGTTAAACTAACTCCTTTAAGCAGCTACTCGACTTTGCTTCTAACACCTGGACTTCTAAAAATTTAACCACTGCCTGAAACTTCCCACGTGCCCTTCCTCATCCCTTGCTGCCCATCCGTTGCCTTAGGCCAATATCTATTTTTGTAGCACTTGACCAGATAGACAGCTACTAACTTCAACCCCATTTCGAAGATCCCCTTCTCGATCCATCAACATTAGAAGTACCTATTCAATCCTAAACCACCACACACTCCGATCTTTGACAGCCGCTTCGACAATACTATCTCACTATCTCCCGCCCCAAAGGCGAATCGTAGAAGATCATAACACCGACAAACTTAACACATTCTATTCGATAAAGGGCGACAATACCACATCACAGATGAAGACTCCACAACACCTGAAAACGCCAATTCTTATTACTCTATTCACCAAAACTCGAACATCTATAGTCCAATTGCCTTTCCTCTGCCGGAAATAATATACTGAAATTTGGGAATCATGCCCTAATTAGAACTCCCATCACGTCACTCTCCACCCAGACATATGGGCAGGCCTCCTACCATTACCTCATTAATGCAAGATAACCATTCGTGAGCATCATAACAAACTGAGTAAATCCTCCAAGCTCTCAGAAATACAACTGCTGAGCTTAAACCACATAATATCCTTCCGCAAAGCAACGACAATAGCCCCAACCAACTATGCATGGAATAACATCACCCACCATATCGGAAGTACCATTATAATTCCTCAATTCCCGATTTATAGCAAACTCTTCGCGACGCGTAAGATTGAGTAGGAAGAAACGTAGGCATCAACCTCAAAGGAATCAAATCGCACGATAAGGAATCAAGAAGGGAAATACTCCTAATATCCCTGTAGCCGCTCGAAGATAAGTACATACGTCTTTGTACCGATCCGCAAGGCTCTACAAGAGTTGCTCATGACTCGCGAGACCTAAAGGAACCTAGTGCTCTGATACCACATTGTCATGACTCAAAATCCATTAAGGTAGTGATGGCGCCGGACACCACTGTCAAGCAAGCCAATCATTTAAATAGTTAATAAAATCTTTATTTTTAAAATTCTTGAAGTTATTCTTTTTATTTTTCGTTAACTAATAATTAGCGAACTTCCACTGAGTAAAATAATATCTTAACAAATTTAAATAGTGAATAAATCCCATAATTTCCCCAGAACCCGTTGTCACAAGTGCATGAGAAAATACCTAAGAATTTTTCATTTACTACAATACTTGTCCGAAATACAAACTGGACAAGGAATTTTAAATAAATACAATACATCTGAGAAAGACTCTACCGGCTGTGGGTCGTCTCCGGATGGTGCAACTCATCTAAGTCTCCAAGTCAGTCAAATCATTGCGTCAAGCAGGGCCACTATCTATGAATGTACATGTGCAATAAAAATGCACAGCAAATGCAGTATGAGTACGAAAACAACGTGTACTCAGTAAGTATCACGCCTAACCTCGAAGAGGTAGTGACGAGAGGTCGACTTTGACACTTACTAGAGGTCCAACAATATCAAGTGCACTAAAGAAATGAATTAATATAGCGCAATGTAAATACATAAGACATACAAGTACAAGTTACGTGGTACATCTTCCCTCTTTACAATTTACTCAACTCTCTACTAACAAGTTCCCCTCCATAGCATAAGCATATAAATAAATATGGTGGATTTCATCAAAGAAGCTGGCATAATCCAAATCAGGGGGAAAAACCCTCAGATGAACTGGGTTTTTTCCAAATTATTCCGCACGGTTCCATGGGGATAATGTATATTTATAGGAAATGCCAAGGCGAACGGCCTGATCCAACATAAAAGTAAACTGTGCACTGTCGTGAACCATAGATGCATCTATTAACGTGACGTGGCGTACGGCTCGCTCCCATGAGAGTGTGGTGCATAAATCCTGCCGAGGCGAACGGCTCGATCCCATAAAAGTGTGGTGCATAAATCTTGCCAAGGTGAACTCCCCGATACCATAAGAGTGGTGGAAAGGAATTCACCTCACTCGCGGAATACAAATTGTGAAGCAGTCACACATAAGCACACACATTCAAACAGTCCATCACGTCTATATCGGGAAACAATTACCCAAGAAATGGAAATTTAGCTTTTAATGGTAACAAAGATATTATTTAAATCTTTTTCTAAAAATTCTTTTATCAAGTTTGATAAGGTTTATCATTTTGAAATTTGTCAGCAAAGATACAAGAACGACAAATAAAACATGCTTTCGGGTCCTAAACTACCCGTACATAAACATAGTAGTAGCTATGCACGGACTCCCATCACTTCGTGCGTACGTATCCCCCACAAATAGTGGCACATATTTAATTATTTCACCTATCGGGACAATTCCCCCTCACAAGGTTAGAAAGGAGACTTACCTCGCTCCGAAGATTCATAACAGGCCTCCAAGCCCCCTCCGACGACTCAAATTGATGAACAACGCCCCAAAACTATCCAAATAACGGGCAAACCAATGAAAATATACTCTAATACTTATAACAATTTAATTCATATAAATCCCCAACTCCGCAAGGAAAGTGACAAAATTACCCTCGGGCCCACGTGCCCGGATTCCGAAACTTTTCGAAGATAATGATTACCCATAGCCTTACTAACTCAAATATACAATTTACCCTACTTTCATGCTCAAATTCGTGGTCAAAATCCAAGAATGCAAATTTTAGGTTTTTCTTCAAAATTTCCAACTTTTCCACAATTTTTTCACGATTTTCCATGTAAAAATCTCGATATAATCCAAGTAATTGACTTGCAATATGTGGTATTGAATTACCTCCAAGTTGCTAGGTGATGTGAATCTCAAGAAGCTCCAAAAATCGCCCAAGAATGAAGAAATGAGCAAAAATGCTCAAACCCCCGATTTAAACACTCACTGCCAGCGACCTTCGCGTCCGCGGAAAAACCTTTGCGCCTGCGGTGTTCGCGCCTACGGCAAAACCTTATTGCCTGCGTTCTTCGCACCCGTGGCCAATTCTTCGCGCCCGCGGTCTTTGCACCCGCGGTGCCTGGCCAGCCCATGCCTTTTCGCTTCTGCGACTCATGCCCCGCATGCACGAGCTCGCACCTGCGGCCATCTAAGCACAGGTGCGATCACACCAGAAGCTGGGAGCTTCAGCTTATGCTCTTCAAGTTCAAACTTCGTCCGAGGCTCGCCCAGTTAACACCTTAGGCCCCCGGGACCCAACCCGAACATAACAACAAGTTCCAAAATATGATGCGGACCTGCTCGAGGCCTCAAATCACACCAAATTACATCGAAACAATGGATCGCAACTCAATTCAATCCTTATGAACTTTGAAATTTCCAACTTCTACATTCGATTCTGAAACCTATCAAATCACGTCCGATTGACCCAAATTTTGCACACAAGTCACATTTAACATTACGAACCTGCCCCAACTTTTGGAATCGCACTCCGACCCCGATATCAAAATTTCCACTTCCGGTCGGTTTTCTCAAAAACCTTCAATTTTCTATCTTTAGTCAAATGACTTAAAAATAACCTACGGACCTCCGAATTCGCTTCCGATCGTGCTCCCAACTCCAGAATCACCATACAGAGCTAATACCAGACTCAGAATCCCAAACGAATATCAATATCACTGAAATGCACTTCAACCCAGACTTATGAAATTTCCTCTAAAATGATAACTTCTACAATATGCAGCGAAACGCTCCCGGGTCATCCAAAACTCGATCCGAACATATGCCCAAATTTGAAATCATCATACGATCCTGATGTAACCTTCAAATCTTGATTCTGAGGTTGTTTAATCAAAAATCCAATCTTAGTCGATTCTTCCAACTTAAGGATGAGAATTTTCTTTCCAAATTGACTCCAAACTTCCCAAAATTCAATTCCGACCACACCTACAAGTCATAACACCTGAAATGAAGCTGCTCATGGTCTCGAACCGCTGAACGACATGCTAGGGCTCAAAATGACCGGTCAAGTCGTTACAAGGCCGGTACCCTGTCCCGTTTTATGTCAAATAATCTTAGAGGCTTCGTAGACAGAGGTTCATTTTGTACAGTATGTCAGAGGCCTTGATAGCCCATATGTATTCATGTTTTAAGAATGATAGTTTATTAATACAGTGTTCGCACCTACTGTTATGCACTACGAGTTGTTGCCATGTTGTCCCATGATGGTCACTGAAATAATGAGTTACAGAATGGTTCACTCGGGCCAGTACGGCACCAAGTTTCGGCTACACCACACCAGTTTGGGGAGTGACAAAGTGGTATCAGAGCAGGTCGTGTCCTAGGGATTCTACAAAGGCGTGCCTTGTAGAGTCTCACTTATGGGTGTGTTGCGTGCCACATTTATAAATGAGGGGCTATAGGGAATTTAGGAAATGTTACCCTTCTTTTGTTTCCAGATCGTTCCATAGAGCTAAGTCGTAAGAAGTCGGTATAAAGTTTTCACCGAATTTTGCATGCATTAGAGGTTCTATCACAATAGATCTTTAAGGCGTAGATGTAATTTCTACTTATGTGGAAGGGAGGTTATGAAAGAAACAGAAGATACGATGCAATATTGAAAAGTTAGTAAGGTAAAGGTAAAGAAGATACGAGATACTCAAGTACAAAAGGTTGTGAAAAGTCGAGATTTCAGATGAGTATTTGGATCTTTTGAATAATGACCTAAGATATCTTAAAAATAAAAATAAAAAAAGGCCAAAAATATTGTAACCTGAACGAGAAAAAGGAAATGTTCAAGTTTTCATCAAAAATGAAAAAGTAGTAAATCTTTTAGAAGTCTAGGTACAAAAATACAAGGGACTTACAAAAATTGAAATAATGATCTATCTTATTCTGACATAATGATGAATGTCAAACTTTGTCATGGAATTGTTTTGAATTTAAAAAGTCCTAGACAGGGAAGGGATATGCTGGAGAAAAGAAAAGAGAGAAGAATGGAGGAAAGTATTTATTATTTCTATTTGGAGAAAAATGAAATGTGTGACTATTATTTAACACTAATACCCATATATGTAGCTATTTTCTTAATAACCCTAAAATCCTTATTGATATTACAAAATATCTAGTAAAATTGGGTTTCAGTTTAATTTACAGAGAAGACCCTAGTGAAAATTTTATAAATTTCTAAGAGTTAACATTCGAGGAAAAATGTTCTAAAGGGTGAAAGGATATTACATCACGTACTTTAATATTAGGATAAGTCATAGTAATCCATATGAGCTTCAACGGATTAAGACCATTCATGAGATTATAGAGAATTTGTCACTATGTTATTATAAGACCTCGTAAGTATAACAACCTTGATACCGTTAGATACATTTTGATATGGTATTTATATTGAGTAGAACATTTTTATAAAAAGTTTTATAAGAAAATTTTTGGATAATTACCATTATTACTATTTTTGAATATGGTAAATTATACACATAATGTAAGAAAGTTGTAACGACCCGGCCGGTCGTTCCGTGAGATTTACCCCGTTTCCCCTATTTTTGCATTTGTTATATATCGCTATCCTATTTTTGATGTGTTGGGTCAGTTGGTTTGGGTTCGGAATAGTTATGGTAAGAGTTTAGGCATTTAGCCTTTTAAAGTAGTCTAATAGTTGAGAAAGTCAATTGAGAGTTGACTTATTGGTACACGAACTCGAAATGCGGATTTTATGGCTCGGATAGCTTTGTTAGGTGATTTGGGACTTAGGAGTGTGTTCAGAATATTTTTGTGATGTCCGGTGTAGAATTAGGCTTGAATTGGCGAAAGTCAGTTTTTGACGATTTTCGGTCGGCAGTGGAAAAAAGGCTATCAGGGTCGGAATGCAATTTCATAAGTTGGAGAAGGTTCGTAATGTCATTTTGGTTATGTCTGCAAAATTTCAGGTCAATCAGAGGTGTTTTGGTTGGTTTCGGCGTAGTTGGCAAATTTAGAAGTTTCAAAGTTCTTAGGCTTGAATTTGATTTAAATTTGGTGTTTTCATGTTGTTTTTGGTGTTTCGAAGGCTCGACTAAGTTTGAATGATGTTATGGGATATGTTGGTATATTTGGTTGAGGTCCTGAGGGCCTCGGGTGTGTTTCAGATGGTTAACGGATCGATTTTGAGTTTTGGAACTTGGCTGGTTTGTTGTTGTTTCTGCAGCAGAGTTTTACTCTATGCGTTCGCGGCAGGGGGCTCACGTTCGCATAGAGTGTTTGGTGGAAGGGGGCTAGTTTTTCTATGCGTTCGCAGGAGAAGGGGTGCGAACGCGGAGGGTTGAGCTGGGTAGTCATCGCGAATGCGGGGGTGTAGGTGCGTTCGCGTAGCCTTGTGGGCCTTCTAAGGACCCCAAGGGTTTTGGCCTAGGCGTTCGCGTGTCAGGGGACGCATTCCCGAAGGCCTGGGGTGGTAGTGCTTCACGTTCGCGGGCTTAAGGCCGCATTCGCGTAGAGTTAAATTAGGGGTCTGTTAAATTGTTCTATGGGAACGCGGTCCTAGTGACGCGTTCGCGAAGAAGGAATTATTATAGATGGCCAGAATGTTTAAAAGGCCTGGGGGTGCGAATTTGGCTTATTTTCATCCATTGTTGCATGCGAGTTGAGAGCTATTTGGGAGGGATTTGAAGGGAAATTAAGGGGAATCTTTTGGAGGTAAGATTTTGAACTTCATAAAACGTTCTTATGTCAATTCCTAAGTGATTAAACCACAAAAATTCTGGAAATTGAACCAAGTTGGGGAAGAAGGGTGCATGAGGAATTTATTTTTCTTTCGAGGATTTGAGTGGCAAATTATGGTCTGATTTTAGTGTTCTTGGTATGTATAGAATCGTCGAAGGAAGAGGTTTCTAATGATGTAAAAATTATTGAATTCCGAGATGTGGGCCCAGGGCTCGGGTTTGGCCGAATTTCGAAATTCTTGTATAATCTGATAAATTTCGATTGGGTTGAGTTCCTTTGATATATATTGATAATATTAACTGGTTTTGGCTAGATTCGGAGAATTCGGGAGCCAATTTGAGGGGCAAAAGCATAGCGGACTAGTGTTGTGGCCCGGTAGAGGTAAGTAATGGTCATAAATCTTGTCCTGAGGGTATGGAACCCCGGACTGCATTATTTTCTCACTGAATTTGGAATGGCGCACATGTCGGATGACGAGTATGTGGCGCTTACTGGTTTTTAGATTGGACTAGGTCCTCTCCGCGGTGAATAATGAGTTGCATACTTACTCAAAACCTTATGTTAAATTATGTTCTAAATATTTGTGAAATATTTGGGCTACAAGCCGTGTTTGGGGCCTCGTGCCGATCTGTTTAGACCCTTTGAGGGCTTTTTACTGCTGTTTTCCTCACTAATTGTTGATGATTTTACTCAGCATCATTATGCATACTGTTATTTGTAACTCAGCCTGATTTACACTACATGAGCATTACAAATGATGTTTTCGGGTCGGGTACCTTGTTTTACTAATTCGCCCGAGGGGATTTTCAAGTGGTTCCACCGAGTGTGGCCGAGGGCCAAGATTGATGGTAAGGTGCTGAGTGATATTAGCGCTTGGGCTGAAGGAGCCCCTACGGAGTCTTTACACACCCCCAGTGAGCGCACCGAGTGCGAGTGACGAGTGATTGGGAGGCTTGAGTGACTGTGAGGTGCTGAGTGATTGTGAGGTGCTGAGGGCTTGTGAGGCATGCCCGAGGGGCTGATTATGAAACATGTTTTTGCCTGAGGCTCTACTATGAATTACTACATTCATTTGCATTCCAAATCCTTGTTTTAAAGTTGTTAAAAATGTGCATTCTTTAAAGGACTTTTATGAAGTTGATTTTTAAGGCATGATGATTTTGTATATCTATGTTATACTATTGGAAAGTAAGGATGTGTATATTATGACTTGATGGCATTGATTTTTTTTATGTGTTTCCTTAATATTTAGACTTGATTTATTTTCATTACTACTGAGTTGGCGTACTCACATCGCCCCCTGCACCTCTGTGTGCAGATTCAGGAGTAGAGATCGAGCATTGCCCTTTATTTCACAGCGGAGCCGGATCGTGGGATATAGAGGTAGCTGTTCAGCATTCGCATCATCTCTGTTTTCCCTTCCTGTTGTATTTTGCTTTGATTCAGAGTTTTGTATTTTAATAGTTTATTTTGATTTATTTCACTAGATGCTCATGACATGTTGGCTCCGGATTTTGGGGATGGCAGTACTGAATAAAATTGGCCTATTATATTAAGTAATTTCTGTATATTGTTATGAATGCTTGAAACATAAATGGGATTTTCAAAAGAAATTGTGAACATGCGGTAGTCGGCTAGCCTAGTTCCACGATAGGCGCCATCACGACCGGTTAGGATTTAGGGTTGTGACAGTTTGGTATCAAAGCCCTAGGTTATATAGGACTCAACGGTCATGAGCAGGTTTAGTAGAGTCTTGTGGATCGATACGGAAACGTCTGTACTTATCTTCGAGAGGCTGTCGAACTTTTAGGAATCATTTCTATCTTTCTTGAACTCTTTCGTGTTGACCTATTGATTCTTCAAATCTGAACTTACGTTGTTTCACTCTCTCACAGATGGTGAGAACACGCCATACCGATCAGAGTGACCAGTCACCGGCTAGACCAGCGAGAGGTCGAGACCGTGGTAGAGGTAGGGGCCAGTGCACGTAGCAGCCGGGGGCAGTACCTTAGGATCCCCCTATCGATCATGATCAGGTTCCCGCTGATGGTGTCCCAGCGGGACAGGCTCAGGCACCGGCAGTGCCTATGGTTATTCCGGGTCTTCAGGAGACCCTGTCTCAGATATTGCAGTATGCACCGGCTTGGCTCAGGCCGTTGCCATCTCTTCTTCTGCCACCACAGCTCAGGCCGGGGGAGGCAATCAGACTCCAGCTTCCCGGGCACTTGAGCAGGCTGCACAGGGTATTCAGGCACCGAGAGCAGCCCCAGCTCAGCTAGCTGCTCCGGTTCAAGATTATGTGGTCCCTGCTATGCTTGAGGACGAGCAGTGCAGGTTGGAGAGATTCAGCAGACATTCATCTCCGACCTTCAGTGATACAGAGTGCGAGGATGCCCAGGGATTTCTAGATAGGTGCCAGAGGATACTGCGCACCGCGGGTATTTTGGAGACTAGTGGGGTCTCATTTGTTACATTCCAGCTTGCGGGTGCTGCCTTTAGCTGGTGGAAGTCTTTCGAGAAGCGTAGACCGGTTGGTTCAGCCCCTCTTACCTGGCAGCAGTTCTCCACGATCTTTTTGGAGAAGTATGTTCCTCAGTCCCATAGAGAGGAGCAGCGTAGGCAGTTTGAGCAGCTGCGCTAGGGAGAGTTATCAGTCACTCAGTACCAGATGAGATTTTCCGAGTTGGCTAGGCATGCTTCAGAGATTATCCCTACTAATAGGGAGAGGGTGAGGAGGTTTGTAGATGGTCTTTTTTACCAGCTTCGGTTTTTTATGACTCGGGAGAGTATCGGGTGCTTCATTCAAGCAGGTTGTAGACATAGCTCGAGATATTGAGTCTGTTCGTCGCCAGGAGCGGGAGGAGAGGGAGGCCAAGAGGCCTCGTGGTTCGGGCACTTCCAGTGGTGCTCCCTTCAGGGGACAGTTTCAGCAGGGTAGGGGCCATTCATTCAAGCCTCCTCAGTAAGGCCACCCAGCATATAGTGGTGCATCTTCGGGGCAGGGTCACTGTGGTTCTCAGTGAGGCCGTACTTCATTTGGTGCCCTCCCAGCTCAGAGTTCAGCTCGAGCACCTCCAGTTCAGGGTTTTTCTATGTAGGAGTCTTCCAGTGGCCGTATGGGTGCTAGGGGTTTCTATCAGTCCCCGCCTCCAACTCCAGGTAGTTGTTTTGAGTGTGGAGAGTTCGGGCACGGGTAGAGGCAGTGTCCCCTCCGTTCCGGTGGATCTTCTCAGAAGAGGGGCCAACCCTCGACTTCAGCTCAAGTCACTTCACCACCCGCCCAGACAGCCAGGGGTGGTGGTCAGTCAGCCAGAAGCCGCCCTAGAGGGGGAGGTCGAGCAGGAGGAGGTCAGGCTCGCATGTATGCATTTCCAGCCAGGCCGGATGCTATGTCGTCAGATGCCATGATTGCAGGTATTTTTTCAGTCTGTTGCCGTGATGCCTTAGCTTTATTTGACCCTGGTTCCACATATTCCTATGTTTCTTGATATTTTTCCAATTTTCTGGATATGCCCCGTGAGTCTCTAATCATGCATGTTCATGTGTTGACTCCGGTGGGCGATATTGTTGTTGTGGACCGTGTGTATCGGTCGTGCATTATATCTATTGGGGGTCTGGAGACCCTAGTGGACCTACTGTTACTCAGCATGGTCGATTTTGACGTGATTTTGGGCATGGATTGGTTATCTCCCTACCATGTTGTTCTTGATTGTCACGCTAAGACCGTGACCTTAGCTATGCCGGGGTGTCCGAGGGTTGAGTGGAAAGGTTCTTCCAAGTATATGCCTAGCAGGGTGATTTCTTACCTGAAGGCTCAGGCATGGTTGAGAAAGGGTTTTTATCTTATTTGGTCTTTGTGAGGGATGTCGGTGGTGAGACTCTCACTATTGATTCAGTTCCTGTGGTCCGTGACTTGCCGGATGTGTTTCCTGCAGACCTGCCAGGCATGCCACCTGACAGGGATATTGACTTTGGTATTCACCTGGTGCCAGGCGCTCAGCCTATTTTTATCTCACCATATCGTATGGCACCAGCGGAGCTAAAGGAATTGAAGGGTCAGCTTCAGGAGCTCCTGGATAAGGGGTTCATTAGGCCTAGTGTTTCACCTTGGGATGCACCGGTGTTGTTCGTAAAGAAGAAGGATGAGTCCATGCGTATTTGTATTGACTATCCGCAGTTGAATAGGGTTACGGTGAAGAACCGGTATCCCTTGACCCGCATTGATGATTTGTTTGACCAGCTTCAGGGAGCTAGAGTGTTTTCCAAGATTCATTTGAGATCTGGGTATCATCAGTTGAGGATTCGGGATTCTGATATTCCGAAGACTGCTTTCAGGACCAGGTACAGTTATTATGAGTTCTTGGTTATGTCGTTTTGGCTGACCAATGCCCCAGCTGCATTCATGCAATTGATGAACAGTGTGCTTCAGCCTTATCTTGGTTCCTTTTTCATTGTGTTCATTGATGACATCCTGGTTTATTCTTGTAGCCAGGAAGAGCATGCTCAGCATTTGAGAGTTGTGTTGCAGAGGTTGAGGGAGGAGAAGCTTTATGCGAAATTCTCCAAGTGTGAGTTTTGGCTGGGTTCGGTAGCTTTCTTGGGGCACGTGGTGTCTAGTGAGGGGATTCAGGTTGATCCGAAGAAGATAGAGGGGGTGCAGAGTTGGCCCAGACCGTCCTCAGCTACAGAGATTAGGAGTTTCCTTGGTTTGGCGGGATATTACCGTCGCTTTGTAGAGGGATTCTCTTCGATTGATTTGCCTTTGACCAGATTGACCCAGAAGGGTGCTCTATTCAGATGGTCTGAGGAGTGTGAGGAGAGCTTTCAGAAGCTCAAGTCAGCATTTACTACAGCTCCAGTATTAGTTTTGCCTGCTAGTTCGAGTTTTTACACAATTTATTGTGATGCTTCTAGAGTTGGCTTGGGAGCGGTATTGATGCAGGACGGTAGGGTGATTACCTACGAGTCCAGACAGTTGAAGGTGCATGAGAAGAATTATCCAGTGCACGATCTTGAGTTGGCTTCCATTGTCCATGCCTTGAAGATTTGGCGGCATTATTTGTATGGAGTGCAGTGTGAGATTTTTACTGATCATCGCAGTTTGCAGTATCTGCTGAGGCAGAAGGACTTGAATTTGCGTCAGAGGAGATGGTTATAGCTCCTTAAGGATTATGACCTTACTATCTTATATCATTCAGGGAAGGCCAATGTAGTGGCCAATACCTTGAGTCGCATAGTAGAGAGTTTGGGGAGTTTAGCTTACCTTCCAGTAGTAGAGCGGCCATTAGCTCTTGATGTTCAGGCCTTAGCATGTCATTTGGTGAGATTGGATCTATCAGACCCCCTGCGGGTGTTGTCTTGTGTAGCCTCCAGGTCTTCTCTTTACAGTAAGATTAGAGCACGCTAGTATGATGATCCACATTTTCTTGTTCTTCAGGACCGGGTCCGTCGCGGTGATGCCAGGGATGTGGTTATTGGTGATGTTGGGGTCATGAGGATGCAGGGCCGGATTTGCGTGCCCAATGTAGATGGGCTTCGAGATTTGATTCTAGCAGAGGCTCATAGTTCGCGGTATTCCATCCATCCGGGTGCCGCGAAGATGTATCAGGATTTGAGGCAGCATTATTGGTGGAGGAGAATGAAGAGGGATGTTGTGGAGTTTGTGGATCAGTGTCTCAACTATCAGCAGGTCAAGTATGAGCACTAGAGAGCTGGTGGATTACTTCAGAGGTTTGATATTCTGGAGTGGAAGTGGGAGCGGATCACCATGGACTCCGTAGTTGGACTCCCACAGACTTCGAGGAGGTTTGATGTTATATGGGTTATTGTGGATCGGCTTACCAAGTCCACGCACTTCATTCATATTGGTACTACGTATTCATCGGAGAGGTTAGCTGAGATTTATATCAGCGAGATTGTCTGATTGCATGGGGTTCCAGTTTCTATCATTTCCGACAGAGGCACTCAGTTCATATCTTAGTTTTGGAGAGGCGTGCAGAGAGAGTTGGGTACTCAGGTTGATTTAAGCACAGCGTTTCATCCTCAGATCGACGGGCAGTCGGAGTGTACCATTCAGATTTTCGAGGATATGTTGCGTGCTTGTGTGATTGACTTTGACGGTTTATGGGATCAGTTTCTGCCACTAGCCAAGTTTGCATATAATAATAGCTATCAGTCGAGTATTCAGATGGCTCCATTTGAGGCTTTGTATGGTAGTAGGTGTAGGTCTCCGGTTGGTTGGTTTGAGCCGGGCGAGGACAGGCTATTGGGCACAGACTTGGTTCAGGATGCTTTGAGTAAGGCAAGGTTGATTCAGGAGTGGCTACGCACAGTGCAGTCTAGGCAGAAGAGTTATGCGGACCGGAAGGTCCGAGATGTGTCTTTCGTGGTTGGGGATAAGGTGTTGCTGAAGGTGTCACCTAGGAAGGGTGTTATGAGATTTGGGAAGAGAGGGAAGCTGAGTCACAGGTTCATTGGGCCATTTGAGGTACTTCAGAGGGTTGTGGAGGTGGCTTATAGGCTTGCTATGCCTCCCTGTTTATCGAGTATTCATCCAGTATTCCATGTTTCGATGCTCCGGAAATATGTTGGTGACCCTTCCCATGTTTTGGACTTCAGCACAGTTCAGCTCGAGGGTGATATGTCATATGAGGTAGAGCCAGTGGTTATTTTGGGTCGACAAGTCAAGAAGCTGAGGTCTAAGGATATAGTTTCAGTGAAGGTTCAGTGGAAAGGGTAGCCGGTGGAGGATGCCACCTGGGAGATCGAGCGGGAGATGCGGGACATATATCCTAACTTATTTGATACTCCAGGTATGTTTCTAGACTCGTTCGACGATGAACGTTTGTTTAAGAGGGGGAGGATGTAACGACCCGGCCGGTCGTTCCGTGAGATTTACCCTGTTTCCCCTATTTCTGCATTTGGTATATATTGCTATCCTGTTTTTGATGTGTTGCGTCTGTTGGTTTGGGTCCGGAATGGTTATGGTGAGAGTTTAGGCATTTAGCCTTTTAAAGTAGCCTAATAGTTGAGAAAGTCAACTAAGAGTTGACTTATCGGTAAACGACCTCAAAATGCAGATTTTATGGCTCAGATAGCTTCGTTAGGTGATTTGGGACATGGGAGTGTGTTCATAATATTTTTGTGATGTCCGGTGTAGAATTAGGCTTGAATTGGCGAAAGTTAGTTTTTGGAGATTTTCGGTCGGTAGTGGAAAATAGGCTATCAGGTTCGGAATGGAATTCCGAAATTTGGAGCAGGTTCATAATGGCATTTTGGTTATGTCTGCAAAATTTTAGGTCAATCAGAGTTGTTTTGGTTGGTTTCGGCGTAGTTGGCGAAATTTAGAAGTTTCAAAGTTCTTAGGCTTGAATTTGATGTAAATTTTGGTTTTTTCGTGTCGTTTTTGGTGTTTCGAAGGCTTGAATACATTTGAATGATGTTATGGGATATGTTGGTATATTTGGTTGAGGTCCCGAGGGCCTCGGGTGTGTTTCGGATGGTTAACGAATTGATTTTGAGTTTTGGAACTTGGCTAGTTTGCTGGTGTTTCTGCAGCAGAGTTTTACTCTATGCGTTCGCGGCACGGGCTTGCGTTTGCATAAAGTGTTTGGAGGAAGGGTCCAGTTGTTCTATGCGTTCACGGGAGAAGGGGTGCGAATGTGGAGGGTTGAGCTGGGTGGTCATCACGAACGCGGGGGTGTGGGTGCGTTCGCGTAGGGTTGTGGGCCTTCTGAGGTCCTCAGGGGTTTTGGCCTATGTGTTCGCGTGTCAGGGAACGCATTCGTGAAGGCCAGGGGTGGCAGTGCTTCGCGTTCACGGGCTTGAGGCCGTGTTCGCGTAGATTTAAATTAGGGGTCTGTTAACTTGTTCTATGCGAACGCGATCCTAGTGACGCGTTCGCGAAGAAGGAATCATTATAGCTAGGCAGAATGTTTAAAAGGCCTAGGGGTGCGAATTTGGCTTATTGTCCTCCATTGATGCATGAGAGTTGAGAGCTATTTGAGAGGGATTTGAAGGGAAATCAAGGGGAATCATTTGGAGGTAAGATTTTCAACTTCATAACACGTTTTTATGTCAATTCTTAAGTGATTAAACCACACAAATTCTGGAAATTGAACCAAGTTGGGGAAGAAGGGTGCATGAGGAATTTATTTTTCTTTTGAGGATTTGAGTGGGCAATTGTGGTCTTCTTTTAGTGTTCTTGGTATTCATAGAATTGTGGGAGGACGAGGTTTCTAATGATGTAAAAATTATCGAATTCCGAGATGTGGGCTCGGGGCTCGGGTTTGTCTGATTTCGAGATTCTTGTATAATTTGATAAATTTCGATTGGGTTGAGTTCCTTTGATATATATTGATAATGTTAACTGGTTTTGGCTAGATTCGGAGAAACCGGGAGCCAATTTGAGGGACAAAAGCATAGCGGACTAGTGTTGTGGCTTGGTAGAGGTAAGTAATGGTCATAAATCTTGTCTTGAGGGTATGGAACCCCTGACTGCATTATTTTCTCACTGAATTTAGAATGGCGCACATGCCGGATGATGAGTATGTGGCACGTACTGATTTTTGGATTGGACTAGGTCCTCTTCGAGGCGACTAATGAGTTGCATACTTACTCAAAACCTTATGTTAAATTATGTTCTAAAGATTTGTGAAATATTTGGGAGACAATCCGTGTTTGGGGCCTCGTGCCGATCTGTTTAGACCCTTTGAGAGATTTTTACTGTTGTTTTCCTCACTAATTGTTGATGATTTAACTCAGCATCATTGTGCACACTGTTTTATTTTAAACTCAGCCTGATTTACACTACACGAGCATTAAAAATGATGTTTTCGGGTCAAGTACCCTGTTTTACTAATTCGCCCGAGGGGCTTTTCAAGTGGTTCCACGGAGTGTGGCCGAGGGCCAAGAGTGATGATGAGGTGCTGAGTGATAATAGCGCTTGGGCTGAAGGAGCCCCTCCGGAGTCTGTACACACCCCCAGTGAGCGCACCGAGTGCGAGTGACGAGTGATTCGGAGGCTTGAGTGACTGTGAGGTGCTGAGTGATTGTGACGTGCTGAGGGATTGTGAGGCATGCCCGAGGGGGTGATTATGAAACATGTTTTTGCCCGAGGGGCTACTATGATTTACTACATTCATTTGCATACCAAATCCTTGTTTTAAAGTTGTTAAAAATGTGCATTCTTTAAAGGACTTTTATGCCGTTGATTTTTAAGGCATGATGATTTCGTATATCTATGTTATACTATTGGAAAGTAAGGTTGTGTATATTGTGACTTGATGGCATTGATTTTTTTTATGTGTTTCCTTGCTACTTAGACATGATTTATTTGCATTACTACTGAGTTGGCGTACTCACATTACTCCCTGCACCTCTGTATGCATATTCATGAGCAGAGATCGACCATTAGCCTTTATTTCGTAGCGGAGCCGGATCGTGGGATATAGAGGTAGTTGTTCAGTGTTCACAACATCTCTGTTTTCCCTTCCTGTTGTATTTAGCTTTGATTCGGAGTTTTGTATTATCATAGTTCATCTTGGCTTATTTCACTGGATGCTCATGATATGTTGGCTCCGGGTTATGGGGATGGCGGTACTAAATAAAATTGGCCTATTATATTAACTAAATTTTTGTATATTGCTATGAAATGCTTGAAACTTAAATGGGATTTTCAAAAGAAATTGTGAACATGTGATCGTCGGCTAGCCTAGTTCTACGATAGGCGCCATCACGCCGGTTAGGATTTGGGGTCGTGACAAAAGTTTATGAGATTTTCTTTATTGTAAAGATAGAAATTATTTTCACACAAGAAAAGAAGGTTATCTTTTTACCATTTTAAGAATTAAACATATGAGAATTTTTAATCTTTATATGAGATTAGGAAAATTATAAGTTGAGAAAATGTATGTATACATGGATGTTTTAATAAAAATAATAGTGTATGTATTTATTTTATGGGGTATCATATGACCATGATAGTAGGATGTATAAAGTGTACTAAAAATAAGTAATTTGAAATAATTCTTAATTATGCGGGTAATTGGTTAATTACTAGGTAACGGGACACTGCCTAATCACCTNTGGATGACTCTTAAGCTAAATATATATGTGGCAAGGTTTGATGATTTGACAAAATCTCCTAACATCAATTATACACTATTTTAGGAAATAGAACCATTATGTCTTAAAGACATAAATCACATCTCCACTTTTATTAAGTGAGATTTCAAGAATTCAAAATATGATATCTTGTATGAAGACCAAATCCGGTAAACAAGAACGAAAAGATGGAAATGTGAGTTCTAAGAGATCCGACCAAGCTTTCCCTACATTTGTAATGTTATATTTTTCAGCCAAAAGCCTTCCATTTCAACGTTAACTCGAAACTCTTAAGAAGAGTTTCAGCCAAAAGCCTTCCATTTCATACGGATTGTTCCTTACTTCGATCCGCCATTACGTGTTCTCTCAATTGACATGTATTAGAGGTATTTTAAAGAGAATCAGTGTCACGCCCCGAAATCCCACCTTCGGGCCGTGATGGCGTCTAACATTGAGCCCGCTAGACAAGCCAACGTGTATAGTTAAACTAACATGGTAATACCGAATTAACAGAATAAGCTAAAAATAGTCCACAACTTAACAGCGGAAATAGATAAAGTTTCAAAGCTAAATAAAGACAACATAATACAACATCGCAATAATTTCCCAAAACCTGGAGTCAAAAACACACGAACTGTCTATATGAGTGATACATACAAAGTCTTAAAGGAAATGCATGACCGTCTCTGAAAACTAGAGGAAAAAACAAGACAGAAATGAAGAAGTAGGGATAGGAGAGACGCCAAGGACCACGAACGCCAGCGGGTATACCTTGAAGCCTCTATGGTGAACTGAAGGAGACTCCCTCAACGCTGTCTACCAGGTCCGAGTGCCGGATCTGCACAACAGTAAGATGTGCAGTGTAGCATCAGTACAACCGACCCCATGTACTGAGTAAGTGCCGAGCCTAACCTCGGCCGAAGTAGTGACGAGGCTAGACTTGACAACAAACGTTAACTTGTCATATTCTACAACATATATCGTGGAACAACAAAGCAAGAGATAAACAATTACGTAGGGGAATACGGGAACAGACAATAGGGTAACAGGTGAAATAGAGAAGTTTATTAACCACATAGGAACATACAAGAAGATAATTTATCAGAAATATGCTAATGAAACAAATATAATGCCAGAAATGTAATAAATGGCACGGCATCACACTTCGTGATTTTACTCTCTTCCTCCTAATGCAATGTACGATGTAAGATAACATGAATCATGGCACGGCATCACAATTCGTGATTTTAATCTCTTCCTCACTATGCAATGTATGATGTAATCAATGTAAATAATGGCACGGCATCACCCTTCGTGCTTTACACTCTTCCTCAACAATGCAATGACAATTATCAAAACGGCAAGGAATGAGAAAAATGGGTTTAAAACTCGTATATAAAACACACTGCCTGCATAGTGATTCCGCACCTGCGGCTCGGGGAACGCACCTGCGGTCCCGCACCTGCGGAAATGGGCTGGGGAGCCTAGGCCCGCACATACAGAGTGGAGACCGCACCTGCGATAATTGGCCAGGCCATTGGGTGATCGCACCTGCGATGCTGGGGACCACAGGAGCGGTCCCGCACCTGCGACTGGGCAACCGCACCTGCTGTCACACCAGAACAGGTGCACCAGCAGCTATGTTTGCTGGTTTTTAGCCCGTTAGGTGCCTGGAAGGCACCTGAGCCCACCCGAGCCCTAGTCCAAATGTACCAACGAGTCCCAAATCATAATACGGACTCGCTCGAGCCTTTGGAACACCCAAAACAACGCTAAAACTCAAAATCACACCCCCAAACCCCAAGAACCAAACTTAGGAACTTTAAGTTTTCTAGACTTTGTTAACAACGTGCCGAACTGACCTATACAACTCGGAATGACACCAAATTTCACAGATAACTCACAAAACATATATCAAATCTGTTCCGGGCTCTGGAACAATAATACGGGCCCGGTGTCACAGATTTCACATCAAAGTTCATTTTCAAAAGTCTTTATTATTTTCAGAAAAAACATTTCTTTAAAAATTCATTTCTCAGGCTTGGGACCTCGGAATACGATTTCGGGCATACGCCCAGGTCTCATATTTTCCTGCGGACCCTCCGGGACAGTCAAATCACGGGTCCGGGTCTGTTTACCAAAAATGTTGACACAAGTCAACTTTATTCCATTAATTATCCTAAATTTCAACAGTTCAACACATTTCCACCTAAAAGCTTCCCGGCTATGCGCTCGGGCTATGCACGCACATCAAGGTGATATTAACAGAGGCTTTCGGGGTCTCAAAACACAGTTTCTGCTAAATTACACAAGATGACCTTTTGGGTCATCACAATCTCCACCTCTAAAACAATTGTTCGTCCTCGAACTGACATAGAAAAGTACCTGAACTGGGGAAAAGATGGGGATAACGGCTCCGCACATCGGGCTCGGACTCAAAGTAGCTGCCTCAACAGGCTGACCTCTCCAGTGAAAATGAACCGAAGGATAACTCTTCGATCTCAACTGTCGCACCTGCCGATCTAATATGGCTACCGACTCCTCCTCATAAGATAGATCCTTGTCCAGCTGGACACCACTGAAGTCAAGTACATGAGATGGGTCTGCAATATACCTCCGGAGCATAGACAAGTGAAATACTGGATGCACGGCTGAGAAACTAGGTGGCAAGGCCAGTTTGTAGGCCACCTCCCCTACCTTGTCTAGAATCTCAAAGTGACCAATGTACCCAGGGCTCAACTTGCCCTTCTTTCTGAATCTCATCATGCCCTTCATGGGCGACACTCGAAGAAATACCCGGTCGCCTATCATAAATTCCAAATCTCGAACTCTGCGATCCGCATAACTCTTCTACCTGGACTGAGCTGTACGAAGTCTATCCTGAATGCTCTTCACCTTGTCCAAGGCATACTGGACTAACTCGGAGCCCAACAATCTATCCTCTCCCGGCTCAAACCATCCGATTGGAGACCGACACCGTCTACTATATAATGCATCGTACAGAGCCATATGACTGCTCGATTGATAGTTGTTGTTGTAGGCAAACTCAGCTAAAGGCAACAACTAGTCCCATGAACCACCAAAGTCAATAACACAAGCTCGCAGCATATCCTCCAAAATCTGAATCAAGCGCTTGGACTGCCCGTCCGTCTGAGGATGAAATGCACTGCTCAAATCAATCTGGGTGCCAAACTCTAGCTGAAATACTCTCCAGAAATGGGAGTTAAACTGAGTACCTCGGTCTGATATAATGGATATGGGCACACCATGCACGTAATGCCTCCAAATCATCAATGCATGCACAATAGCTGCTAACTCCAAGTCATGAACTGGATAGATCTTCTCATGGACCTTGAACTGACGAGAAGCATAGGTTATAACCTTGCCATCCTGCATCAACACTGCTCCAAGCCCAACCCATGAAGCATCACAATACACGGTATACGATCCTGAACCTGTGGGCAAATTCAACACTGGTGTCGTGGTCAAGGCTTTCTTGAGCTTCTGAAAGCTCGCCTCGCACTCATCAGACCACCTGAGCTGGGCACTGTTCTGAGTCAACCTGGTCATCGGGGCTGCAATGGATGAAAATCCCTCCACAAACCGGCGATAATAACCTAATAAGCCCAAGAAACTCCGGATCTCTGTAGCTGAGGTGGGTCTAGGCCAATCTATGACTGCTGAAATCTTCTTGGGATCCACCTGAACACCCTCTGACAATACTATATGGCCTAGAAATGCAACTGAACTCAACCAAAACTCACACTTGGAGAATTTGGCATACAACTGACTATCCCTTAGAGTCTGGAGGACGACTCTAAGGTGCTGCTCATGCTCCTCTCGGCTGTGAGAGTATATCAATATATCATCAATGAAAACAATCACGAATGAGTCCAAATAAGGCCTGAAAACTCGGTGCATCAACTCCATAAAAGCAGCAGGGGCATTCGTCAGCCCAAATGACATCACCAAGAAATCATAATGCCCATAACGAGTTCAAAAAGCTGTCTTAGGGACATCAGACGCCCTAATCCTTAGCTGATGTTAACCAAATCTCAAGCCAATCTTGGAAAACACTGAAGCACCCTGAAGCTGGTCGAATAAATCATCAATCCTCGGCAAAGGATACTTGTTCTTAATACTAACCTTATTCAACTGCCGGTAGTCAATACACATCCTTATCGAGCCATGTTTCTTCTTGACAAACAATACTGGAGCACCCCAAGGAGAGACACTAGGCCTAATGAAACCTTTATCCAACAGATCCTGCAATTGATCTTTCAACTCCTTCAACTCTGGTGGGGCCATACGAAACGGCGGAGTAGAAATAGGTTGGGTGCCCTGAGCTAACTCAATACAAAAATCAATATCCCTGTCGGGTGGCATACCCGGCAGGTCAGCATGGAAAACCTCTGGGAGCTCATGAACCACGGGCACCGACTCCAGGGAAGGAACCTCGGTGCTAGAATCATGAACATAGGCCAGATAGGCCAAACAACCCTTCCCGACCATGCGCCGAGCCTTCATATAAGAAATAAATCTACTAGAAGAATGACTAGGAGTTCCCTTACACTCTAAACGAGGCACCCCTAGCAAAGCCAAGATCGATGTCTTGGCATGACAGTCCAGAATAGCATAATAGGGGGATAACCAATCCATCCCCAATATAACATCGAAGCCAACCATATCCAGAAGAAAAAGATCAACCTAAGTCTCCAGAGCCCCCATGACTACTAAGCAAGCACGGTAGACTCAATCTACCACTATAAAATCACCCACCGGTGTAGAAACATGCACAGCAGTACTCAAGGAATCACGGAGCATAATCAAATAAAAGGGAAAAATATGAAGACACATAGGAGAATGTAGAACCCGGATCAAATAATACCGAAGCCTCTCGACTGCAAAATGAAACTGTACCTGTAATAAGTGCATCAGAAGCCTCGGCATCAGGCATGGCAGGAAAAGCATAAAACCCGGGCCGAGCCCCCTCCAATATGATCATCTCTGGTTCGACCTACCACTGCCTGACCTCTACATCTCGTGGCATGTCCTCCACCTCTATGAGTCTCACCTCTACCTCTGGCACCCCGATCGCTACCCCTAGCTGGATGAAGGGGTGGTGGTGCGCCTGACGCGGGAACCATGGCACGGGAGCCCTGATATTGAGGACCACTAGAAGCTCGTGGACAGTACCTGGCAATGTGCCCTGGAACACCACAAGAATAACACGGCCACTGCTGATATGGTTGGGGACTCTGGAACTGTCCCTGACGACCCTGATAACCACCCTGGAAACTCTGAAGCGGCGGCGTACTGATAGGTGCTCTTGGTGCACCAATAGGAGCTGGCGGTACACTGTGAGCTACCTGAAGTGCCGACTGATAGGGTCTGGGAGGATGACCTCTACCTGAAGAATCCCTGCCCTCAGATGAGGCTCCACTGAAACGACTGAAGTGACGGGGCCTCTTGTCAGCCCTCTGACCACCACCCTATGACATAACCATCTCAATCCTCCTGGCCACATTGGCCGCATCCTGGAATGAAATATCAGTACCTGACTCTCTAGCCATTTGAAGTCTGCTAGGCTGGGCCAATCCCTCAATAAATCTCCAAACCCTCTCCCGATCAGTGGGAAGTATCATAAGAGCATGTCGGGCTAGAGTGATGAACCTGGTCTCGTACTGAGTGGCTGTCCTAGATCCCTGCTGGAGACACTCAAACTGCCTCCGAAGGTCCTCTCTCTGAGTAATGGGAAGGAACCTCCCCAAAAATACCTCCGAGAACTGGTTAAGAAATAGTCTCTCCACCAACTCTTGGCTGCGCCAGATAACCGAAAAGTAGCGAAGTCAACCCCGTTGGACTCCTCTATGCCCATGTTCCGAAGAACCTCATGGCAGCTATCCAAATAATCCTGGGGATCCTCTGATGGTGAACAATTAAAAGTAGTAGTGAATAACTTAGTGAACCTGTCTAGTCTCCACAAAGCATCCGCTGACATAGCTGCTCACTCTGCTATCGGCACTGCAATACCCCGCTGAGCTACTCCGGCTGGCTGAGGTGCCGGAGTCTGAAACTGTGGAGCTAGCTGCTCTGGCTTGCGAGTGGCAGGAGTCAGGGTACCTCCCCCAGCCTGAGAGACAGTTGGTGCAGTAGGAAGAAGACCTGCCTGTGCTACACTCTCCATGAGTCCGACTAGACGGACAAGAGCGTCCTGAAGCACTGGGGTAGCTATGAACCCCTCTGGGACCTGAGCTAGTCCAACTGGGACTGCCGGAACTGGGACCTCATCGTTAGACTCGACCTGAGGGTCCTCCACTGGGGCTGCTGCTCTAGGCTGAGCCCGGCCCTGGCCTCGGCCTCTAGCACGGCCTCGTCCTCGGACTCGACCCCTTGTAGGAGTTGTAAGAGGAGTGTCGGGCTGTTGAGCGGAACCAAGGGAAGCACGCGTCCTCGCCATCTGCGAGAGAATAAAATAGAAACTTAATCAGTACTCAGAATTCATATTTCACGATAGACATGAAAAGAAATGTGGAGTCATCCTAACTTTGCAGCCTCTAGGGGATAAATACAGACGTCTCCATACCGATCCCTCCGACTCTACCAAGTTGTTTGTGAGTTGTGAGACCTAAGCAACCTAGAGCTCTGATACCAACTTGTCACGCCTTGAAATCCCGCCTTCGGGCTGTGATGGCGTCTAACGTTAAGACCGCTAGACAAGCCAACGTGTACAGTTAAACTAACATGATAAAACCGAATTAAAAGAATAAGCTAAAAATAGTCCACAACTTAACAGCGGAAAAAGATAAAATTTCAAAGCTAAGTAAACACAACATAATACAGCGTCGCAATAATTTCCCAAAACATGGAGTCACAAACTCACGAACTGTCTATAGGAGTACTACATACAAAGTCTGAAAGGAAATACATGACTGTATTTGAAAACTAGAGAAAAAAAAACAAGACAGAAATGAAGAAATAGGGATAGGAGAGACGTCAAGGCCCACGAACGCCAGCATGTATACCTTGAAGCCTCTATGGTGAACTGAAGGAGACTTCCTCAACATTGTCCACCGGGTCCGAGTGCTACATCTGCAAAACAATAAGATGTGCAGTGTAGCATCAGTACATCCGACCCCATGTACCGAGTAACCGAGTAAGTGCCGAGCCTAACCTCGGTCGAAGTAGTGACGAGGCTAGACTTGACAACACACGTTAACCTGTCATATTCTACAACATATATCGTGGAACAACAAAGCAAGAGATAAACAATTACGTAGGGGAATACGGGAACAGACAATGGGGTAACAGGTGAAATAGAGCAGTTTATTAAGCACATAGGAATAGACAAGAAGACAATTTATCAGAAATATGCTAATGAAACAAATATAATGCCAGAAATGTAATAAATGGCACGGCATCACCCTTTGTTCTTTTACTCTCTTCCTCATAATGCAATGTACGATGTAAGATAACATGAATCATGGCACGGCATCACCCTTCGTGCTTTTACTCTCTTCCTCACGATGCAATGTATCATGTATGGTAATGTAATCATGGCACGGCATCAACCTTCGCGCTTTTAAATATAAATCATGGAACGACATCAACCTTCGTGCTTTTAAATATAAATCATGGCACGACATCACCCTTTGTGATCTTACTCTCTTCCTCACTATGCAATGTATGATGTAATCAATTTAAATCATGGCACGACATCACCCTTCGTGCTTTTACTCTCTCCCTCACTATGCAATATATGATGTAATCAATGTAAATCCTAGCACGGCATCGCTCTTCGTGCTTTTACTCTCTTCCTCACTATGCAATGTATGATGTAATCAATGTAAATCATGGCACGACATCACCCTTCATGCTTTACACCATTCCTCACCAATGCAATGACAATTATCAAAATGGCAAGAAATGCAGCATAGTGGAATCACAAATCATGATCACCTCCGCAAGGGGAAAATATCAGTCATTATCATAACAAATTACCCGGCAAGGGTCTCAGCTATAACCAACCTTTTCAAGTATATCCTTTACAGTTGGGTCCTCAATAGGACCACTACATCGCAAGTTTATCAACGAGGATTTTTCAATAACAATCAACTTCCAAGTAGAGATAAATTCATAATACAATGGATATGGAAGTAAGGACAACAATTTCATCAAAACAGACTCACGAGCATGTTTGACACACAATGCGTAGGTACTCGTCACCTCACCTATGCATTGGACATGATAAACACTTAGCACATAGCATGTGATACCTATTCCAACACCAAAGTTAAGCAAGACACTTACCTCAGGGCCAAAAATAGCAATCAAGCCTCTAGCACCGCCTTTCCTTTTGAATTCAACTCCGGAACAACAATATCTAGACATAATTAACTTAAGTATATCAATAATGACTCAATAAATCGATCCCATAGCCTAATTGTCCATTTCCTAGCATTCTTCCAAAAATACCAAAATTCGACCTCGGGCCCGCTTGCTTGGATTCCAACAATTCTCGAAGGGAACACTCACCTAAAGCCTAGGAATCATTATACGATTCTTACTTGATTTCATGGCCAATTCACAGAAAATTCTCAAATGATTACAAGTTCTAGGTTACTACCCAAATTCTTGATTTTTGCACTAATTTATGTGGGCAATTAAGCTAGAATACATGCATGAAGCTAATTTTTGAGTAGAGTTCAATTACCTTAGAAGAACAGGTCGTTAGCCCTTAACAATGGAGGAAAATTGCCCAAGGAAGAAGAAAGAAATGAAAAAAATGAGTTTAAAACCCGTATATAAAACACACTACCTGCACAGTGATTCTGCACCTACGGCTCGGGGACCGCACCTGCGAGAAAAATCTCGCACCTGCGGAAATGGGCTGGGGAGCCTGGGGCCACACCTGGGGAGTGGAGACCGCACATGCGGCTCCGCTACTACGGAATATTTTCTGCACCTGCGATAATTGGCCAGGCCATTGGGTGATCGCACCTACGATGCTGGGGATCGCATGAGCTGTCCCGCACCTGCGACTGGGCAACCACACCTGGGGTCACACCAGAGCAGGTGCACCAGCAGCTACGTTTGCTGGTTTTTAGCCCCTTTAGGTGCCCGAAAGGCACCTGGGCCCACCGGAACCCTAGTCCAAATATACCAACAAGTCCGAAATCATAATACGGACTCGCTCGAGCTTTTGGAACACCCAAAACAAACTTAGGAACATTTTGTTTTCTAGACTTCGCTAACAACGTGCCGAACTGACCTATACAACTCGGAATGACACCAAATTTCACAGAAAACTCACACAACATATATTAAACTTGTTCCGGGATCCGGAACCATAATACGGGCCCGGTAACACATATTTCACATCAAAGTTCATTTTCAAAAGTCTTTCTTGGGACCTCGGAATTTGATTCCGGGCATACGCCCAGGTCCCATATTTTCGTACGCGCACCCTCTAGGACCGTCAAATCACGGGTTCGGGTCCGTTTACCAAAAATGTTGACCAAAGTCAACTTTATTCCATTAATTATTATAAATTTCAACAGTTCAACACATTTCCACCTAAAATCTTCCCGGCTACGCACTCGGGTTGTGCACGCACATCGAGGTGAGATTAATGGAAGCTTTCGGGGCCTCGGAACACATTTTCTGCTAAATTACACGAGATGACCTTTTATCGGCTGAGGTATGTTAATGCTAAGAACCTCTTTCATTTTAGCATGATCTCGTAATTGCACGAGTTTGATAACGAGTTATAAAGAAAAAATTTTATCCCGAAATTTACGTATATTTTTCTAGTTTTGTAAGTTACAATAAACTCGTTATTGTGACTTCATATTCATTTAAGTATTTCCTTTTTCAGCCAAGAGAGCAGAGAGTCTATATATACAGTACTAGAGTATTTTCATTACCATCGAGCTATAATCGATGGGCAGGCCCTTATTGTGCAACCTCTGATCAGATGGTGAGTCATATACCGAGCCTAGCGCCTATGAGCGAGCCCAGTTGGTAGAGGTACAGAGCCTAGTATGGCCTAGAGCCTATGTGCAAGCCTACTACGGCAGAGCAGATAAATATATATATATATATATATATATATATATATATATATATATATATATATATATACCGAGCCTTATAAGGTCGGACAACTATTTTACTTACTATATTGAGAGAGTTAAGTCAGTATTAGCAGGTGAGCATATTTTCATAATATCTTTGAATTTCACTTGTTTTCAGTTGTTGATGTGCCGAAGAATTTCGGCACATTTAATACCAAATTGTTTAGATTATAGATTGTTTTTAAGAGCACTTACCTTTATACTTATGGAATTTTGATGTTTTGCAGTGCATGAGGCGTAAACACTCAAGAACATGGAAAACAGATCAAAAAGTTGAAAAAGTGAGGAAAAGAGCAAAATGCGATCGCATAATTAACAAGAGGAGACCGCATATCCGCTATGCGGACCGCAAAATGCACAAAGGGATCGCACAGTTCAACAGAATGTTTGGAAAAAATTTAGAGCAACACTGTGGTTCATTATGCGATCGCATAACTAGTTTGCGAGACGCAGAATGGACCGCAAATCTCCAACGTTACGAGCCAAGCTCAGAAACACGATGCAACTCTGCGATCGCATATCAAAAATGCGAATCAAACATCAATTATGTGGTGATTCACCTGGAACCTAGGGTTTTCATATGTGATGGTTTCGTGAAGAATGCGAACCGCATTACTGTTATGCGACAGGAATGCGGTCGCATAGTAGACCTGGAAGGGAAATTTTGTCCATTTTTGACCCCTAGCTTGAGCCCACTATGAATAGATTTAATGGGGTTTTGTGGGTCAGCTTTGTCTGGTTTAGAGCTACAATACACACTTTGAATATTCCTCTCTTTTGGAAACTTTAGAAGTGAAGATTCCTCCATTTTTGTAAGCTTCATGACATTAAATACTTTCATCTTTTTGTCGTTAAGCTTGACTAGCTAGTCTTAAATACTAAGGTTGTGGACCCTAAATGGATGTTATGTTATTGGGTATTTAACATTGAATATATATATAATGGTTGATTGGTATTTATTTACTTCTCATTTTTCATTTGTTGTTGGTGGTTGCAAACATTGACAAATGCCATTAATTCTTTCGTAGCTTGGAAAAGTGAGTTAGGATTGGTAGGAGTAAATATCAAAAACTCAAGGCTTTAAACCTTGTTTAATAAAATTGCTTAGGAATAAGTGGGTTTTATTTGGTACTAATTGATTACTCTTCATTGTAACTCTTTTATATTTGGGAAAATCATAAAGAGGAAATACTACCCTATTATTGGGAAATATTGGGTGGTCACGTAGAAATCATTTGCATATCTAAAGAACCTTCCATTAGAAATACATCATATTAATACCCATTAGAATTACACTTTATTGACAGGGACACAACCTTGGTTTAGTTTATCACATAAATTACAACTCTAATTAATCATACTTGTCATTATTGCAATTAAATTATTACAAAAATTAATTACCATATTCTTGTTACATTAAAGGAATAGAGATACGATTTAAGTTGAGATTCGCACTACCGAAGTAATCTTTTCACACCTATTCCCTGTGGGATTCGACCCCAACCTTTTTGGGATATTATATTTGACTTCGACCGCTTTACACCATTTCAAGGTGTAAATGAGCGTATCAAATTTTGGCGTTGTTGTCGGGGTATACGGTTTTCAAATTACTAGATAGTTTGTACTTTACTTGATATCTTTTTTTATTCCATCACACGTTGCTCATTTTTTTTGGTGTACTAGGTGACAATGCCCAACGTTGATTATGATGAAGAGGAGAACCCTTTCGCCGACATCGAAGAATACCTTGATGACACCATTGCTATCCTCCCTCCGGTGGTTGGTGCCTCTACATTCAAAGTGGATCATGGGATGATTCTAATGCTAAAGGCGGAAGGATTATTCCATAACTCAACGGATGATGATCCAACGCAACACCTAAGGAATTTCTTGGGTGTATGCGCCATGCACAAACAAACTAATGTGACACATGATGCTTTGAGGTTGCAGGTGTTCAAGTACTCGTTGGCGGGAGAAGCGAAAAAATGGCTTCAAAACTTACATCCTCAATCTATCACTTCATGGCCTGAGCTTGTCCGAGCCTTCTTAGAAAAGTGGTTCCCAGATAGCAAAAAGTCAGAGCTCAGAGAGAAAATATTTTTCTTCAAGCAATTGCCAGGGAGCACTTACACGAGGCATGGGATCGGTTCAAGCTATACCTAGTGAGATCACCAAATCATGGGTTCCCAGACCAGATTTTGATGGAGAAATTCTATATGGGTTTGGACCCACTATCCAAGTCCATTGCTAAAAATGCTGCAGATTGGTCATTCATGGAAAAATCATTCGCAAGGATTACTCAAATTCTAGACAAAAATGGCAAAGCATAATCAAGCATGGCACTCGGAGAATGCTAGCAGTGGAATTTCCTATGGTACTCCCTCTCTTACCAACATGAGTAAAGACAATCAAGAGAGAGACCAATTGATTGTCGGTCTTGCTACCAACATTGATGTGTTGACAAAGATGTTCTCTGAGAGTCAAACAAAAAAGGTAAATATGGTGGAAGATATGCAATTGATGGGAACTCAAGATTTCGAAGAAGCGAATTATGTCCAAAATTCTCAAGGTGGTTTCCGCCAACAAAACAATTGGAAGCCAAACCCGCAAGGTTAAGGCCAACAAAATTGGCGAAATGATCAAGTTGGTCAACGATCTTGGAACAACAACAACAATTATGCCAATAGAAGTTCCAACGCTTATGTTCCACCAAGAGAGAAATATTCCAACTCCTCACAATTCAAGGAGGGGACCATCGAATGAGTCGAAAATGGAAGGGATGCTAGAGAGAATCTTGCAAAATCAAGAGCGAAGTGATGCAACAATGAAGAACATGTACGAGGTAGTGGGATCACACACCGCCTCCATTCAAAAACTCGAGATTCAAATGAGAGATTTGTCACGAGAAAAAACTCCCAAGCTAAACGGTATTCTTCCGAGTGACACTATTGTCAACCCAAAAGGTGGTGCAAGCTGACCATCTTCTCACTGCATGGCTATCACCACTAGAAGCGGTAAGGTGCTTCAAGATGAAAGCGAACAAGTGGTTAATATAGAAAATCTTGATCAAGAAGTGGAAGCACAAGTTGAATTGCCGGTTGTTATTGAAATTGAGAAGGCCTCCCAAGAGGTAAAATCCAAGAAGCAAAGCATGGAGAGGTTAAGGAAAAAGTGAAAGAGACTCCAAAAGCGCCTCCACCAATTTCTCGACCTACTCCTCCATTCCCTCAAAGGCTTGCACGAAGGGTGGACGATGGCAAGTTTGAAAAGTTCTTTGACATCTTGAAACAATTGTCGGTAAACATCCCCTTTTTGGAGGCTTTCCAAGAAATGTCGGAGTTTGCCAAATACTTGAAAGATTTGATGACCAAGAAGAGAACTACAACGAATGAAGTGGTGAACTTGACTCATCGGGTAAGTTTGATAATTTCTACAACCGCCGTTGAAAAAAAAGGAGACCCGGGAGCATTCACTATACCATGTACGATCGGGTTGAGAGACTTTGTTAGAGCACTTTGTGATAATGGGGCTAGCATAAATTTGATGCCTCTTTCTATCTACAAGCAAGCGGGATTGGGGTTGCCACGACCCACTAGCATGAGATTGAAAATGGTCGACCGATCAATTAAGAAACCCGTGGGTATTGTTGATGATGTCTTGGTAAAGGTGGGGAAGTTCCTTCTCCCGGCCGATTTTGTCATTTTGGATTGTGCGGTAGACAAGGATATTACTATCATCCTAGGAAGACCATTCCTTGTGACGAGAAGAGCTTTAATGGACTCGGAACGACATGAAATAAAGTTTGGAGTGAATGATGAGGAAGTCACCTTCCAAGATAGCAAGGGTTTGAAATTTCCAAGTGCATACGAAGGAATCTCGATCATTGATGTAGTTGACAAGGTTGGAGATGCTATTGAGATGAATATGGAAGAAGAATGTCTCGGCGAAGCTTTAGCGGCACTCTTGGTGAACTTTGATGGTGAAGACATCGAGGGGTATGTTGAAATAGTGAACGCATTGGAAGGACGTGGGTCCTATACATACGCACCAAAGAAGCTCTCTCTTGAATTGGATAATCGAGCTACTCCTCCCTCAAAACCTTCAATTATTGAGCCACCACAACGTGAGCTCAAACCACTTCCATCACTCTTGAGGTACAAATTTCTCGGTTCTAATAACACTTTACCGTTAATCATTTCGTCTTTGTTGAATGATGTGCAGGTTGATGAATTGTTGAATGTCTTGCAGGAGCACTGACAAGCACTTGGATGGACAATTGGGGACATCCGAGGAATTCCCGCTGGGATATGTGAGAACAAAATTCAGTTAGAAGGAGGGAGCAAGCCAAGTGTGGAACATGAAAGAAGGTTAAATCCTTCAATGCAGGAAGTGGTCAAGAAAGAAATTATCCAATGGTTGGATGCATGGGTTGTCTACCCCATTGCGGATAGTCCATGGGTGAGTCTGGTAAAATGTGTACCAAATAAGGGGGCATGACGGTGATTCACAATGAAATGAATGAGCTTATCCCCACACGGACAGTCACCGGATGGAGAGTGTGCATGGATTATCGGAAGCTCAACAATGCCACATGCAAGGATCATTTCCATATGCATTTTATTGATCAAATGCTTGATTGGCTAGCGGGAAGATCCTTCTATTGCTTCCTCGATGGGTATTCGGGTTACAATCAAATCAATATATCCTTGTAGGACCAAGAGAAGACCACGTTCACTTGCCCGTGTGGAACTTTTGCCTTTAGCTGGATGTCGTTTTGTTTGTGCAACGCTCCGGCTACCTTTCAACGATGCATGATGTCCATCTTCCCTGGCATGGTGGAAGATTTCCTAGAGGTCTTCATGGATGATTTTTCGGTGGTCGGTTACTCTTTTGAGCATTATCTTGATAACCTTAGACAAGTTCTCAAGAGATATGAGGATTCCAACCTCGTGCTTAATTGGGAAAAATGCCACTTCATGGTGGAAGAAGGCATTGTCTTGGGGCACAAGATATCAAAACATGGCATTGAAGTTGACCGGGCAAAGATTGAAATCATCTCAAAACTTCCTCCACCAACATCGGTAAAGGGTATTTGAAGATTTCTAGGGCACGCCGGATTCTATCGGTGTTTTGTGAAGCTCACCACGGCACCTATTATTGTCACACCAGATTGGTCTCTTCCATTCGAGCTCATGTGTGACGCCAGTGGTGTAGCAGTTGGAGAAATCCTGGGTCAATGGCATAGCAATGTTCTTCATCTGATTTATTATGCAAGCAAGACACTCAATGGTGCACAAATGAACTATACGGTGATGGAGCAAGAGCTTCTTGCAATTGTGTATGCTTTTGAGAAGTTCCAAGCTTATTTTTTGGGATCTATGGTGGTGGTCCACACTGACCATGCCGCTCTTCGATACTTCATGGAAAAGAAAGATGCCAAGCCAAGACTAATCTGGTGGGTCATCTTGTTACAAGAATTTGATTTTGAAGTCAAGGACCGAAAGGGCATCGAGAACCAAGTGGCGGACCATCTCTCTAGACTTGAAGAAGACGGGCGACCAAAGGATGATCTTGATATCAATGATGCCTTTCATGATGAGCATATCTTTGCATTATCGTCTTCAATCACCCTATGGTACGCCAACATTTCCAACTACTTGGTTAGTGACCTAATCCCGGATGATTTCGAAGCATACCAAAAGAAGAAGTTCTTAAGAGAGTGTCGGCAATATTATTGGGAGGAGCCATTCTTGTTCCAGATCTGTGCAGACAACATTATTAGAAGGTGTGTTCCAGAGGAAGAAATGATGTTAATTTTGAAAGCATGCCATGACTCACTGGTGGGTGCTCATCACGGAGGAAATCGGACGGCGGAAAAAGTGATTGAATGTGGTTATTATTGGCCGTCCCTCTATCCTGATGCCAACCAAATGGTCAAATTTTGTGACCAATGCCAAAAAAAGGGATCAATCTCCAAGAGACATGAAATGCCTATGAACTTCGTTTGATGGAGGTTGAAATTTTTGATGTCTGGGGCATTGAATTTATGAGGCCCTTTGTGAGTTCCTGTGGTATGAAGTACATTCTGATAGCTGTGGACTACGTGTCCAAATGGGTTGAAGCTATTTCCTTTCCAAACAATGAGGCAAGAAGTGTGACTTCATTTTTAAAAAAAAAAAGAACATATTCACGAGGTTTGGCACTTCTAGAGCCATTCTTAGCGATGGTGGCTCTCATTTCTGCAACAAAGCTTTCACTAGGCTGCTAGAGAAGTACAGTGTCAAGCACAAGGTAGCCACTCCTTATCATCCCCAATCAAGTGCACAGGTAGAAGTCTCCAACCGGGAAATCAAGAACATTCTAGAAAAGACACTGAATGCAAACAGGACCGACTGGTCAAGGAAGTTGGATGATGCATTGTGGGCATACAACATGGTGTAAAAAACCCCCATTGATACTTCTCCCTACCGGTTAGTATTCGGTAAGGCTTGTCATCTACATGTGGAACTGAAACACAAGGCTATGTTGGCTCTGAAGAAGTTGAATTTGGACTGGACTGAAGCTGCAAACTTGAGGCTAACTCAACTCAACAAAATGGAGGAATTCCGTTTCCATGCTTATGAAAGTGCAGCTGTCTATAAGGAAAGAATGAAATTTGTCCATGACAAGAAGATTTTGAAACGAGAGTTCCAGTGCGGGGACTTAGTGTTGCTTTTTAACTCAAGACTAAAACTTTTTCCGGGCAAGCTCAAATCAAAATGGTTTGGTCCTTTCAAAGTGGTATCTATGTCTCCATTTGGTGTTTTGGAATTAGCAACTGAGGACAGGATCCGCACTTTCAAAGTAAACGGCCAACGCATCAAACACTACCTGGGTACAGATGGAGAGAGGCATGTGGTAGAGAAATTGGCTCTCAAGGATAGTCCTTGCCCTATCGATGAGTGAATTCAAAAGAATGCCAACTTCGCGTCGCGACGTTAAATCAAGCGCTTCATGGGAGGCAACCCATGTGTGGTAACACTCTTGTCTCTTTTAAATTTTTGTTTTTGAGTAAATAGGGTACTTTGAGCAATTTAAATTAAAAAACTAAAAAATTCGCCCAGTTTGCGACACAAATGCGATCGTATTTTCACTATGCGGACCGCATTCTTATCGCAGACCTGGGCAGTGAGTTTGGCATTTTCCGATGGATGACATGCGATGCCAATGTGCACTATGTGAACTGCATTTGTGTTATGTGATCGCATTGTGAACCATGGGTAAGCCTATGAATACACCTCCGTATAACCAGTATGCGGTCGCATACTGAGCAATGCGGCCAATCGGCCATCGTAGATCGACCAGGTAAGTGCCCTACCCTTTTCATATTTCTAATCCCCTACACTCTCACTCACCTTTCATTCTCAATAACACAAAGAACACCAAAACAAACAAAAATAAATACATACGGGGGAAGAACAACGCGCGAAAGAGAAACAGCATAGCACAAAACAACATATGTAGAGTATTATCTTGTGTCTTGTTTCATTTTAATCCTCATCTGGTACGTCTCTATTCTCATCTCAATCCCTGGTAAAAAAAAAAATTTAGTCTAGGATTAATTTCTATGAAATCGGTTGATCCTTTTTGTTTTGCACGTTAGGCTCCCCGTTATCTCTGCATGTGTGTCTGCTCGTAAAGGAAGGGACTGGGTAGGTAGTAAAAGTCGATTAGACATTGATGGGTTGCGTGAAGCTCTGAGGATGATGAGTTTTCCGGTCAGCATACTCGTTGTGCGACCGCATTCTCAGTCGCATTCTAAACCCTAAATCAACTGAGGGAGCGACCACAATGAGATAACTTTGAGATCGCATAGTTGATATGCGGTCCGATGAGCCATCGCAGACCTGCACATTGTAAGCCCCAGTTCCACTTGTTGTTTGCAACAGCACTGTGATCGCATAGTAGATATGCGGACCGCAGAGCCATCGCAGACCTGCACAGCATAAGCCCCAGTTCAACTCGTTGTTTACGACAGCTCTATGATCGCAGATTCACCTTTGCGGTAGGTTATGCGATCTCATAGTGGCATCACTATTTTTTGTGTTTAATTTTTGGATGACTATGAGAACCACATAATGGATATGCGATCGCATATGTCATCGCATTGTTGATTCTTTCAAGCAGTTAGCCACTTTGCGACACGTTTGCAGTCCGCATAGTGGTTATGCGATCGCATAACCTGTCGCATACTGGATTTTTCCAGTCAAAATTTTTCTTATATCTGATACACCACTCACACATCTTTTCTTTGAAGATATGCCTCGCAAACATATACATTCAGCCAGTAAAAGGGCCTCCTCACTCTGGCAAGAACCTCCGGCAAAACGTTCACGTCAAGTACCCCCACTATCTATTGATGAACATTCTTCCCAGTCTGATGAGGAGGAAACTTTGTCGGAAGTTAATCTAATGGCTGAGGCAAGGAGGAAACGGGGTGATGATGATCAGCACAGATTCCCACTCCCTAACTCCAGATCTCTCTATAAAGCGGGGATTGAAAAGCGAAAGATACCGGCAGAGAAGCAGTTGAGTCTCAATGGCCTCCAAGAAAAATATCCCCACATTCTAGCAAACATCAAGTCTAGAAAGCGGGAGTGCTTCATAGAGCTGCCCTGGGAGTATAATGAAACAATCGTGAGTGAATTCTATGCCTCTTACGGATCCTCAAGGAATGCTCACCACAAATGCAACAAGATATTCAGTGAACAGGTTTTGGTTCAGGGGAAGGAAGTACCATGTCACACGGCCGCCATCCATGCTCATTACTTTTCACCAGGGTGCCCGAGCACGGCTGAGTATACTGCCAAATTAGCCAACAAAGACGGCGAATGTGCTTGGGTTGCATCTGTGATTGCCAAAGGGAACCCAACCTTGATTGACCCTAAGTACATAATCTACAAGGAGGATCTTACAAGATAGGGGAGATTCTGGCTCATCTTCGTCACTTCACGCTTGGTCCCAACCAAAAATGAGATAGAAATAAGCACTGAGAAAGCTATTTCCATTGCTTGCATTATGACCGGGATCACGATTGATGTGAGTGACATCATCTTCCGGGAGATAGGAGTCCGGGCATGGAAGAAACATGCATCATTCCCTTTCCCATGTTCGATCACAGCCCTCTGCAGGGTTGCAAAGGTTCCTTTGATGCCTCATTCTGACAGGAAAGGCCAAGCGGAGAAAGACATCGACATCACTCGCATTAGTGATGCGGTGCAAAAGGTAGCTGCTACTCCTCTAGATATTCAGATTCAGATTCCTACCGAGGCAGACCTCTCCGACTTCCAGGCTCTTATGGCACCTCAGAATGCAGAGGCATCCACTGGTGCTCCACAGCCAACCCTTAGAGCCAGTGCTCCACCACCTGTTACACTGGCAGTTCTTTCACAACTTGGTCTCCTAAATCATCACACCAATGCTAAGGTAGACAAGCTCCTGAAGGACCTCCCCCCCCCCCATTCAGTCATCAGCGACGTCCTTACAGCAGCGTCGTATATCTTACGAGGGTCACCTGAAGAGGCTCGAGGCTAGGATTAAGAAGATAGAGCGTGGTGATGTTGGAGACCTACCAACGCTCCATGCTGATGTGACTACTCTAAAGACTGAGCTACACAAGCTGCAAAATTTGGAGTTTGATTTCACGTCCTTCCTACCCAAGGAGGGAGAGCAGAGAGCGGGCACTTCTGAGACTGGGCTGGATCTTGAATTCTCTGCACTGATGACAGCCCAGATAGTCCCGACTGTTGGAGCCTTGTAGCCTCCACCTCCCTCTGCAACAAGTGAGATACCTTCTGGGGAGGATTGCGGACATTCTACAGCGTCCGAGGATGAGGAGACTGACGAGGAGGCTATTAAATCAGTGTCGGATAATGATGAGGGCCCTCAAGAGAAGGGCAAGGGGGTTGTCGTCACCACAGCTGCAGAGGAGGAAGAGGATGCTCAGATGCTCAGATGCGGATTGCGATACAGAGATCCTTAGCTGACAGAGCTACTCCAGTCACATCCTCAGCCATTCTGCCGTCAGCAGGCGGGGCCAGCATCTCTCAGACCCCTTCTTCAGCGTCTGGACACTTGGAGACCACTCCACCTATAGCAGCACTTACCCCTCCTGTTGAGTTTTCAGCATCTTCTCCACCACCGGTAGCAGTCATACCTCCTGCTGGGACTTTGGCAGACCCATCTCCACTAGAAATCATTGACCCCTCTGACACCCCGCAGGCTACTGACTCCCACAGCACTTAGTGCGCCCCAGGGAGCCCCTGACTGTTTTACATTTCTTATGCATTGGGGACAATGCATGCTTTTTAGTTGGGGGTAGCCTCCCTTTGTGTTATATGTAATATTTCAAGTTTATTGGAAAACTCTTGTACATATTTATGTTTGTTGACCGTTAACTTGTGTTGTCCTCGTACATATGTTATCTGTATGTATATAAAAAAAATAAGTAGATAATACTATGCATGTCTTCAGTAATAATTAGCAATGAATTCCCCTTGGTTTTTCTTAGCCAGGTTCTTTTCCAAGGGTGTAATAGTAGAACCATGGAAGTAGTATGAAACGTATTGACCGGTTTGGTGTAAAGTGTCTAGTCTCAAGCATGTGTGTTTGTAAATAACCTATACCCTTCTGTAAAAAAAACAAATAAAAAGGGAAATCCGCTGTGTGAACTTGAGGCTCGCTTTTTGACTCTATGTGTACTTAGAATTATACATGTAAATATGATGAAAGCTTTGAGTTGTAAATGCTTGACTCGTGAGCTAATACCATGTTGAACCAAACAGTCATGTGCCGTGTGTGTTAGATTTTGTATCAATAATTCTTATGTTTACTTCTATCATCTATAACTTGCCCAGTTGGTTTTTTTATGCTAATAATAAGCACATTTAGTTGGAGAGATGACCTTAGGCATTCTTTGTGATTTTGGAAAGCCCAGTAAGCCTTTCAAGCTACCCAATATTTTCATGATTATCACTAGTTACCCATTTGAGCTTTTAACCTTTTTGTTGGACATCTCATTACAAACCTTTTCCGTTTTGTAAAATAATTCCCTCTTTTGAACCCGTCCCTCCTTGAATATTGAGAATGAGGCAAAAAGCCTAAGTTGGGGGTTTGATGTCAAAGTGGAGATTGGTAAGGTTTTACATTGAGTGTAGAATACATACCTCAAAATATTCATGTAAAAATTATTCAAGCTCCAAAATAAAAAAAAATAGAGAGAAAAATAAAACAATAAAAAAGGGTTATGTATGTAAATAAATATGGGAGCTCTGAAGAGATTTAGTGAGGTATTTCAATTAGTTCTATGTTGCCAACTAAATGCCAGTGAGGCTATGGGGTTTGAAAGGAAGCAAAGGACACTGAAAGAGAAAAATGTGAGTAGTGTTCAAGGAGGGCGTAGTCACTTGTATCCAAATTATTATCCAACCCTTCCCTAAGCCTACATTACAAGCTTAAAAAGTCCTTATGGGATCTCCAACCGAATATTCTTAAATAGGCAACGAATTAAAATAAGGGCAAGCATATGGTATGATGTGTTGTAACACTTGAAACTCTTTGTGAGAGTGAGTGTCTTTCTAAATATGTCCCTTTTTAATGTCATTATAAATATTGTGAGTTGGGACTTTCTTTCTAGTAAGGGAACATGCACTGTGAGGTTTGACAGTAATTGAGTTCTTGAAGTCAGATGCAAGTGCACTCAACTGAGAGTAACATTTTATCAAATTGGTCGAGGCTCAAAGTTCACTAATTGATTAATTTCCTTGTAAATAGCAGTGACTGTTCATGAAGGGTAAATAAATGAAAATGCATGCTTGTGTTACTAGCAATTAACACCGTCCTTGGTCATTATTGTTTTCGGTCTTGTAGTTGTAGTCTAAATTCGGATAGAGTTGTTTTAGTTGCTTGAGTACAAGCAAGAGTTTAAGTTGGGGGTGTTGATGTGCCGGAGAGTTTCAGCACATTTAATACCAAATTGCTTAAGTTATAGCTTGTTTTTAAGAGCATTTACCTTTTATACTGATGGAATTTTGATGTTTTGCAGTGCATGAGGCTTAAACACTCGAGAACATGGAAAAGAGATCAAAAGATGATAAAGTGAGGAAAAGAGCAAAATGCGATCGCATAATTAACAAGAGGAGACTGCACATCAGCTATGCGGACCACAGAATGCACAAAAGGATCGCACATTTCAACAGAATGTTTGGCAAAATTTTAGAGCAAAAATGCGGTTCATTATGCGATCGCATAACTAGTTTGCGAGACGCAAAATGGACCGCAAATATCCAATGCCAGGAGCAAATCTCAGAAACGCGATGAAAATTTGCGATCGCGTATCAAAAATGCGACTCGCACATCAACTATGCGGTGACGCATCTGGAACCTAGGGTTTTCATATGCTATGGTTTCGTGAAGAATGCGAACCGCATTACTGTTATTCGACAAGAATGATGTCGCATAGTAGACCTAGAAGGGAAATTTTGTCCATTTTTGACCCCGAGCTTGAGCTCACTATAAATAGATTTAGTGGGTTTTTATGGGTTAGCTTTGTCTGGTTTTAGATCCACAATACACACTTTGAATATTCCTCTCTTTTGGAACCTTTAGAAGTGAAGATTCCTCCATTTTTGTAAGCTTCATGAAATTAAATACTTTCATCTTTTGTCTTTAAGCATGAGTAGCTAGTCTTAAATACTAAGGTTGTGGACCCTAAATAGGTGTTATGTTATTGGGTATTTAACGTTGAATATATATAATGGTTGATTGCTATTTATTTACTTCTCATTTTCCATTTATTGTTGGTGGTTGCAAACATTGACAAATGCCATTAATTCTTTCTTAGCTTGGAAAAGTGACTTAGGATTGGTAGGAGTAAATATCAAAGACTCGAGGCCTTAAACCTTATTTAATAAAATCACTTAGGAATAAGTGGATTTTATTTGGAATTAATTTATTACTCTTCATTGTAACTCTTTTATATTTGGGAAAATCATAAAGAGTAAATACTACCCTATTATTGGAAAATATTGGGTGGTCACGTAGGAATCATTTGCATATCTAAATAACCTTTCATTAGAAATATATCATATTAATATCCATTAGCATTACACTTCATTGACGGGGACACAACATTGGTTTAGTTAATCACATAAATTACAACTCTAATTAATCATACTTTTCATTATTGCAATTAAATTATTACAAAAATCAATTCCCATATTCTTGTTACATTAAAGGAATAGAGATACGATTTAAGTTGAGATTCGCACTACCAAAGTAATATTTTCACACATATTCCCTGTGGGATTCGACCCCAACTTTGTTGGGTTATTATATTTGACTTCGACCGCTTTATACCATTTTAAGTTGTAAATTTGAGCGTATCAGTTGTTATATTATCACTTCAATTCAGCTTTCAGTATATTGCCTTACATACTCAGTACATTATTCGTATTGACGTCCTTTTGTTGGGGATGCTTCATTCATTCCTGCATGTATAGATAATCAGTTGTAGGCTTTTGTGTCTAGTTTGTAGAAATGTAAACTATTTAGTATATTTATTTGTGTACAAGGAGTTATGGCTGGTAAACTACAGGGTATCTGTTAAGATGAAGAAGAAATTTGTGTTGCATAGGGATGACTTTAGAAGCTTATATCATGAAATGTATAAAGAAAAGGGCCAAAACATAAGTTGTAGATCTTGGAGTCTAGTTTTCAGAACATTAAACCATTTGCCATTTGGAGGTCTATGAAAAAAGGTATGACCCTTCTACTAGAGTATCTAAAAGTGGCATCGAAGTTGATAAAGCAAAAGTGGAGGAAGTTGAAAAACTACCTCCACCAATTTCAGTGAAGGGCGTCCGGAGTTTCTTGGGATACACAGGATTTTATAGGCGCTTTATTAATGATTTTTCTAAAATTGCTACTCCATTGTGCAGGTTGCTGGAAAAAGATGTCAAGTTCAATTTTGATGCACCCTGCCTGAAGGCATTTGAGGAGCTCAAGAAGAAATTGGTAGCTGCCCCCGTAATTTTTGCACCTGATTGGTCAGTACCATTTGAACTTATGTGTGATGCAAGTGACCATGAAATTGGGGAAGTTCTAGGTCAAAGGAAAGACAAGGTGTTTTATTCCATCTACTATGCGAGTAAGACCCTCGATGATGCACAACAGAATTACACCACCACTGAAGAGGAGTTGTTAGTTGTGGTGTGGGCCTTTGAAAAATTCTGGGCATACTTCGTGGGAACAAAAGTTATAGTCCACGCAGATCACGCAACAATCAGGTATTTATTTACAAAGAAAGAATCTAAAGCTAGATTGATGCGCTGAGTTTTATTGTTGCAGGAATTTGATGTGGAGATAAGAGACTGAAAGGGCATTGATAACCAAGTAGCTGACCATCTTNATGAGCCCTACATGTACAAAGAATGTGGTGATCAGTTAATGAGGAAATGTATTCCTGATATAGAAGTGGAACTGGTGCTTTATGATTGTCATGCATCACCATATGGGGCCATCATGGTGGCGATCGAACAGCGGCGAAAGTGCTACAATCTAGTTTTTTTGTGGCCAACACTATTCAAGGATGCCCACGCATTTGTTAAAAAGTGTGACCAGTGCCAGAGAACAAGAACGATAACAAGGAAGCACGAGATGCCTTTGAATAATATCTTGGAGGTAGAGATTTTTTATGTACGGGGGATAGACTTTATGGGTCCATTCCCATCATCCAGGGGAAATAAATACATTTTGCTGGCAGTTGACTACGTGTCGAAATGGGTGGAGGCAATTGCATTGCCGACGAATGATGCCATGGTTGTCGCTGCGTTTGTGAAGAAGAATATATTCTCCAGATTTGGTACTCCACGTGCCTTGATTAGTGATGAAGGAACCCATTTTTGCAATCGATTGTTGAATAACCTTTTAGCTAAATATGGGGTCCGTCATCGAGTTGCAACAGCGTAGCACCCTCAAACAAATGGAAAAGCAGAGATATCCAACAGAGAAACCAAGCAAATATTAGAGAAAACGGCGAGTGTGAACATGAAAGATTGGGCTGCTAAGTTAGATGATACATTATGGGCATACAGAACAGCGTACAAAACACCAATTGGGGCATCACCATACAAGCTGGTCTATGGGAAGGCATGTCACCTGCCCGTAGAGCTTGAACACAAGGCGTATTGGGCCATCAAGAAGCTAAACATGAACCTTGAAGTCGCGGGTGAGAAAATATTGCTGCAGTTGGATGAATTGGATGAGTTCAGGTTGCACTCATACAAAAATGCCAAACTTTACAAAGAAAATACCAAGAGATGGCATGACAAACATATAAATCCACGTCATTTTGAGTCAGGCCAACAGGTACTATTATACAATTCTAGGCTTAGACTGTTTCTTGGAAAGCTGAAATCGAGATGGTCAGGCCCGTTTGAGATAGTGAGAGTCACCCCATATGGTGCACTTGAGTTGCGAGCTATACATAGTGAAATAAAATTTTTAGTGAATGGAAATAGAGTCAAAAACTATTGGGGTGGTACCATAAATCGTGAGAAGACCAAAGTCGTGCTCGCTGATGAGTGAGGCGATATTCTGCGTCGTGTCGTGACGTTAAATCAGGCGCTTCATAGGAGGAAACTATTGACTTGTTGTAATCGTCGTGCCACGACATTAACTAAAGCGCTTATTGGGAGGCAACCCAATGCTTAGTTAAATCTTAGCATAGCTAGAAGTATTTCGTATAATTATAGGTACTAATGAGCTTGCGAGTGCATTCGGGTGAAAGGAGCAGTGTTCTAGCATGACGGAAAGTGGGGCTAATGCCAGGGGGCACTGGGCGTTATGCCCCAAACGCCTGGCTAAGGCCAGGCTTAACTGGGTGACAAGCCCCTAACGCTTGGCTAACGCCAGGTTGGTCTGGGTGTTTCAGCTCTAACGCTTGGCTAACGCCAGGGTGCCCGAGATTTATGACTTTAACGCACACCAAACGCCAGGTAAGTTCCCTCTTCTTATTTTTACATCTCCCAACTATCTCTCAAGCAAGGGTTTACTCCCAAGAACACAACCAACAACGATTTTCTCGCACACTCACACCAAAACACATAGATTAACACACACATCTTCACCCACACAACACCCACAGCACACACAAATCTGCCCAGGTTCGATTTCGGGGTTCACTTCATCCGATTAACACACATTAATCGTTGAGGTATGATTCTATCCCTAGCCTTTGTTACTTCGAATTGGGTGTTACAATTTCGAAAGGTGTAGCCTTGATTCATGGTGATTCTTTATGGGTTTATGCAATTCATGGTCATATTGTATTATGTTGTGAATCCCAACCCCCAAAACCCTTTAGGAATGGGATGAAATTGTGAAGCTAAGTGGTATTATGGAACCCCACCCAGATGTGGGTACATGAAGCAGCCCCTCAAGTCCATAAGAGCTCACATGGCAATGTGCTAGCCAAGTGCTCGATGTAATGCCTCAATGGAAATACATATCCTAATATGAGCTTGAGTCTCCGGGAAACAAACCACTAGTATCATGCATCTTGAACTCCATGAAATTTTAAGTGTGAAGAGGCTCATGAGAAGCCTTATGTGTCAATTATTCATAAACGTTCCAAGGTGAAGTCTGAGTAACCTTGGCAATTTGGGAAAGCTTATAGTACACATTTTGTGACACCCACTAACTACTGACCATTTGTTCAAGGAAAACGATGCTACCCAGAAGAGCCACAGGCAAAGGAAAGCCCACGACTTCGGCACCAACGAAAATCAAAGCAAAACCTCACAACCTCAGAAGAAAAGGAAATGGGGAGATGGTACTTCCAGTATGACTGGTGAGGAAGCAGTAGTTGCTGTCGCTGCTATGGGACAGCAACCCGTTGGTCAACGGGAATATGGTATCAACAGCATACCAGTACAATCCAGGAAATGGTATGCACGCTGCAAACCCAAGCATGTTCACCCTGAAGGGGCCATTAAGGAAGGGAGTCTGAGAACAAAATTCCCAGCGATTTGGCGGAGCATCCATGAGTTGGGTTTAGGATATATGTTCAGGCACTATGGTCACATCACCCTTAACTTAGTCCGGGAATTCTATGCTGTGTTTGACCCTAAGGACAAGGACGTATTGGTGCCAATTCGTGGGCACTTGGTGGATTTCTCGGCCAAGGCCATATGAGATTTTCTAGGTGCACCAAATGTTCCGGTGGAGCCTCTAAAGCAATTAATCCTCCATCCCAACTATAGAGAGGTGAGGCACACACTTTTTAGGGTTGAGTCAGGGCTGCTTGGATTCGGGATAGAGCCACAATCGCCATAAAAGGTTTCCCAAGAAGAAAATGAAGGCTGAAACCCAGGTGTGGCTTAAAGTGATTAATATACGGATACTACCATGCAACCATGACACCTTAATCAGGTGAGAGAGGATTTGTGTGCTCTACTTCCTCATGATGGGGCAGAGAGTAAATGTGGGCCATCTGATGCGCTATCAAATGGGGTTGGTGCATTCGAGCAATAGAATTGATCGAATACCATTCCAAAATTTCCTAACTCAGTTCCTACTAAATGAGAATGTAGCGGTGGATCCCAACTTTAACCATACCATTGATCAACTCGCACGAGAGACTGATATCACTGGCTTAATACTGAAAGAAGAGTCTTCACTGAACAATGCAGAGCGCAATGTGCGGGATGATAGCTTCATGGCCCATCTTTATGGGATGATGGATTTGCAGTTGCAAGTAGGAGATCGGACAGCATCAGTTGAAGAGAGAGATGAGTTGGATCAGAGATACCCGCTCAATGCTCACGCTCAGCAGATGATTGGAGCAGGTGAGGGATACAGGCTCCCAAATGATGAGGATATCAACACACCTGACGACTCTGATGCAGAGCCGATGCGCTCAGATGAGGAAGATGATGGAGAAGATGAGCATGAGGAGGAATGGAGAGCTTCAGATGATGAAGACGCTGAATGATAAGGGAGTTTCTTGTACCTTGCTTCTATTACTGGTTTTGTCTATATATGATGCACTGGGGACAGTGCACAAATTAAGTGTAGGGTGTTGTACATACGTATTGTGGAATTGTTGTACCGTATGTGGTTTCGTGTTGTAGTTTTGTATTCATAATAGTAAATTATTTTTCTTTTAAGTTTTGTAGTTGTTTTTTTTGTTTTTTTATATAAATATGTGGACTTTTCCCGACGATGGATCTCCTAGACAGTTCTCTTGAGGGAAGTAAGTCTAAAGAAAAAAACCAAAAAGATTTTTGTTTTAGGTAGTGTAGTAATTCCCCCTTGATTTTTCTTTGGACCACGGTTCTTTTCCAAGGATGTATCTTGAACTGGGTATTTAAAATTATTTTTTTTAGAGTAGTTAGGAAGAAACTAAGTAACTTAGAAATACCCATTGACATATTTGGTGCCGGCATATTAGGTTATGACATACATTCTGCTTTCCCTTATATTTGGGTTGACATGTGATGCCTGAGAAAAATAAATAGCCTAATTTGTGACGCCTTAGCTCAGTTGTTTGACTTGTATGCTACATAGTGTAATATTGCTTAATTCTCTCAATTTTGTGTGCTTGCTTGACTTGAGAGTTGAATAAAACTGTTGTGATTGAGTCATGTGCAATGTGTGAGTGAGGTTTAGTGATTTTCTATGCTATCTTGTGTAGTCTAGAAGTTGCCCCGTGTGTTAATCAAAGCGAAATTGTACGTTATGCTAGTCGAGGAGATGACGTAGGCATTTTCTTGCCTGATTATTGATGTGCGTGTCACATAAGAATTAAAAATTTCCATTGCTAGCCCCTTTGAGTTGTTTGACCTTTTCTTTGGTGCCTACGTTACAAGTCGTACCCCTCTTTTGTTCTTAAATTGAGATTTTTGCATCTTTTCTTCCTAAGGCACTTAGTCGCTAAAAGAAGTAAGGTGAGATATTGGGGAGTAGCTGTTGAGTGGAGTCATGTAAAGGCCCGTTAGAGCACTAAAAATTGTATTCAACAGTCGCTAGCAATTGAATTTTCAGGTATGGAGTGTGTGTAGCAAAGAAAGAAAAAAATGATAGTAAAAGTATGTACAAAAAGATACACACCTCCAAATTTCTATCACTTTGTGCTAGTGGAAACATAGAAGTGCTTAATTGAAAAAGGGCTATGTTGAATATGAATTGTGGCAAGGAAATTAGTTGAGAAGAATATGTGTTGATTTGTGAGTAGTGTATTAAAGTGCTTAGGAAGGTTAGTCACTATTCCTAAATATATCCTACCCGTCCCTTAGCCTACATTACAACATTAAAAGTCCTAATTGATCCTAGATTTGGCTAACTTGAATTAGTGGAGATCTACACTACGGGCAAGCTTATGGTACGACCACGGGATGCATATGAATTCTTTGTGAGAGTGAGTGAATTTTTTCAATTGTGTGTTGTCCTTAAATAATGTTCAAAAGCATATTTGAATGTGTGGACCAGTTATATTCACTCTTTTGTTGTTGGTGAGGGCACATGATCTCATGAACGATTGGTAATGTTTTAACTTTCTTGTTGGGTAGGTGCGTGAATTGAGAGGGCTTAGTAGTTGCAAGTCGACTCTTGAGGTTGGGTGGTTGCAATTAGGTTGTTGATATGATTGATTAAATTGTTATACTTGGGCATGTTTAAAGAAAGGAAAGAATGTAAAATTTTGTATGTTCATACTTAATTGCCGGTATCGATCATAGTTAAGGGGTAATGTGTGATTGAAAAGTAAAATACTCCTTGATAATGAAATATGTACGTGTTGAAGGGTAGTAGATTGTCCCATTGCTCGAGGACGAGCAAGAATCTAAGTGTGGGGTGTTTATGTGTGGCTATAATTCATGGTTTTAAGCATTATGTACCTTACATTTTGTGTGCATTTGTGATAAAAATACACGTCATGTGTGCATAATGGAGTCTATTTAATGTGTAGGTGAATTGGAGATGGAAGCCGAGCTAAATGGATGCATAAACGTCAAAAATACGCTCAAGAGTCGAAAAGGAGTGACCCGGGCCATAGCCGGGCATTTTGGCCCTAAAGCCTGGCATGACCAGGCGTTAGCTGGGCGTTAGAGCCCTAACGCCAGGCCTGCCCAGGCTATAGCTGGGCGTTTGGGGCTTAACTCAGGGGAGCGGATTTGTTGTTAGGATAAGAATATACCTACTCACCGTGCTTAATTAAACATTGTTATCTTAGTGTGTTCTAATAGATTAATTTCATAGGAATATAGGCGTTAATCTATTGAGAATAGGCGAGTAGTACTTCGGGAGAAGGCTGCGAGAGAAATTATCGATTAATTAGCAACCATGAGTGAATTATATAAAAGGGAGAGTTAATTAGAATGCAATACGAGTGGTGAATTCCATCAAAACCCTGGAATATTTGTCTCTACTGATTACACACAACAATATTCTTGTCACTTGATAATTAGTTATTTCATAGAATCGTAGTATAAATTAGTTACATTCCTGGATTTTGTTTTGGCTCGATTAAATAACAATTAGAGTGATTCAGCAAGTAGTTTACACAAGTCCCTGTGGGTTTGACATTCCATTTAACATTATATTACTTGCTACGACCACGTATACTTGCGTGTGCGTTTGGAACCAACAGCACTCGGTTCATTTGGTTGTAGATTGTGGTAGTTTTTCCCGGCTATGATGGTTCTTCTTGTGTGTTATGAGAAAAGTGGTGTATTATGGACCCAAGTAAGGCTATTAGCCTAGTTCTGTGCAAGCAGGGTCGACTTGAGGTTTATGGACGGATTTAAATATTATTATGGGCTCCATTTGAGTCAGGTGTTTTCATTTCGGTATAACGCTTCTCATAGAGAGGTATTAGAACATCAGATGTTGTTCCATCTTCGTTCATTTCATGTAATAGTATGTTGTGCCGTGTGTGTTGTGAAACAACTTGATAATTTCTTATATGTTGAGTTTCCACATAGTGATGGTGTTATATGAGCAGGATAGCCCTTGAGATCCAGAGTATATATATCGCACCTAAGTTGTGCTTGAGTTTTGTAGCGTATGGCTTTACCAGTCTCCCCAGGATGGTATTATTCACTTAGCATGCTTGTGACCGATATTCGATATTTTGTGGTAATGACCGATTTATCTTGGTAAGTATCTCCTTATGTGGGTTTTATGTGTGGATCGGATGGCACGCCGCCACGGGCATATTATTTGGATCGGGTTGCGCGCCGCAACAGTGTGATGTTGAGTAGTCTTTACCTGAGTCATTTCTTTATGTATCATGTTGGAGTTATGGCCTATTGGCGTGTTGTGGTATCATGTGAGACTATTGGTCATGTTTGGGGTGATTTGTTGTCTGAGCAGTTTATACTGGGTGAAACGAGATTATTTGACCAGGGATCAGTGCGATGAGATTTTGTGAAGTGTATTAAAGGACAAATACTATGATTGGTTCATAATGAGGTGATGATTCTAATCGAGATGAGAGATTTGATGATTGGTTAACTCTTCAGTTGGTTGTAAATTTCTACACCTCTCCTCCATTGTGGTGGTATCGTAAGCATTATAGCAGGACCTATATGTATGTCATGAGGTGCATCGGGAGCATCAGATTCGTGAAATTTTGGCTATTAAGGTTCAAGGAATGTCATTGTGGTTAGATGATGAATTATGTGGTTTATGATGCTAATTCAGCAAAGGTATGCAGTCATGTTCTGGTACATCGTGTGGTAGTTGATACAGTGTTCAAATATTGGAAACAGGCATGGCAGAGGATTTCGGATGATGGAGACCTAGTTCTAAGTCCCATTTCCTAAATGAAAGAGGATATCTTCGGATTTGACCGAGCTAATGTACTCAATTGTGTTGTGGAAGCACGGGCAGGTGCACAAGATGTTAAACAGTGATTTTAGATAACTCCAGAGCATTTCTTATCACGTTTGTGTACGAATGTATGTTTAAGTGGGAGAGAATATAACGACCCCAATGGTTGTTTTGATCCCTAGAGCGTTGTTCAGCGGTTCGAGGCCATGAGCAACTTCATTTCAGGTGTTATGACTTGTAGGTGTGGTCGGAATTGAATTTCGGGAAGTTTAGAGTCAATTTGGGAAGAAAATTCTCATTTCAGAAGCCTTAAGTTGGAAGAATCGACTAAGATTGGATTTTTGAGTAAACGACATAAGAATCATGATTTGAAGGTTCCAGCAGGTTCGTATGATGATTTTGGACTTTGGCGTATGTTCGGATCGGGTTTTGGATGACCCGGGAGCGTTTCGGCGCATATTGTAGAAATCAGCATTTTAGAAGAAATTTCACAAGTCTGGGTTGAAGTGCATTTCAGTGATATTGATGTCCATTTGGGATTTCGAGTCTGGGAATAGCTCTGTATGGTGATTCTAGAGTTGGGAGCCCGATAGGAAGTGAACTCGGAGGTCCTTCGGTTATTTTGAAGTCATTTGGTTAAAGATAGAAATTTGAAGGTTTTTGAGAAATCCGACTGGAAGTGGAAATTTTGATATCGGGGTCAGATTCTGATTCCGGAAGTTGGAGTAGGTCCGTAATGTCGAATATGACTTATGTACAAAATTTGAGGTCAATCGAACGTGATTTGATAGGTTTCGGCATCGAATGTAGACGTTAGAAATTTTAAAGTTCATTAAGCTTGAATTGGAGTGTGATTCATGCTTTCGGCGTTGTTTGATGTGATTTGAGGCCTCAAGCAGGTCCGTGGGATGTTATGGGACTAGGGTCGTGTGATTGGACGGGGTCCTGGGGGCCTCGGGTGTGTTTCCGAGTGGTTTCGGATCATTTCAAGCTATTTTGAAATGGTTGATGCTGGTGTCTGGTGTTGTTCTTCGCGTTCGCAGGGATCCCCTCGCATTCGCGAAGAAGGATTTGGCTTCAGGGACTTTGTTCTTCGCGTTCGCGAAGAAGAAATATCTCTGTTGCGCAGGTCTGGCTTCGGAGGTTCATATGTCACAATCTATTAGAAATTTTGAGATAATGTAAGAATGAAAGTTGTTTCCTTTTGTGTCTTGTTTCTAGAAATGTAAACCTTTTAGAATTTTTATTGGTTTACAAAGAGTTATGGCTGGTACACTACAGGGTAGCCGGGAAGATGAAGATGAAATTTGTGTTGCATAGGGCTGAATTTAGAAGCTTATATCACGAAATATATAAGGAATTGGGAGAATACCAAAACATGAAAGTTGTAGATCATGGAGTCTAGTTTTCAGAACATTAAACCATTTGTCATTTGGAGTTTTGTGAAAAACTTTATGACCATTCTACTAGAGGCTATCTGAGAAGAGTTTGAAATTGCCTTACGAGATTTTTTGTTCTTCGCGAAAGCGAGGGTAGGCCCGCGAACGCGAAGAAGACTTGCCTGGCAGTGTTTAAGTTCGCAAAAAATAGGTTAGGCTCATTTCATCTCATTTCCTACATGAGAGACGACCTAGGGGCGATTTTGGAGCTCCATCTTCATCATCTATGTCAAGGTAAGTGATTCCCACCTATTTCAAGTTAAATACTTGGATTATATATATATATTTTTTAACATGGAAATTCATGAAAAATTAGTGAAAACTTGGGATTTTGGTAGAAACCCTAGAAATTAGTATTTTTAGATTTTGACCATGAAATAGGACATGGGATTTGGAATAAATTATATATTTGAGTTCGTGAGGTTATGGGTAATGTTTATCTTCGAATATTTTCGAAATCCAGGCATGCGGGCCCGATGGTGATTTTTATCGACTTTTCGATCGGGGTTAGGAATTGTTATAAATTGGATTCTAATGGATATTTGAGCATATATTAATGGATTTGCGTACTTTTTGGCTAGTTTTTGGGTGTTGTGCATCAATTTGAGTCATCGGACGGGCTTGGAAGGCGGTTATGAATCTTCGGAGCGATGTAAGTCTCCTTTCTAACCTTGTGAGGGGGAATTTTCCCCATAGTTGAACTAATTTAATATGTGCTACTATTTGTGGGGGCTACGTACGCACGAAGTGACGATAGTCCGTGCGTAGCTACTATTATGTTTATGTCCGGGTAGTCTAGGACCCAAAATCAAGTTCTATTTGTCGTACTTGTAATCTTACTGATGAAATGAAAATGTTTTAACCTTATTGAGCTTGGAAAATGAATTTCTGCAAAAGAATTAAATACTATTTTCATGACCATTAAAAGAGAAATTGTCATTTACTTGAGTACTTGATTTTCCCGGTGTAGTCGGGGTGGATTGTTGGAATGTGCATGACTGTGTGTGACCGCTTCGCAATTTATATTCCGCGAGCGGGGTGATTTCTGCCACTACTCTCATGGGAGCGGGTCGTACGCCACTGTGGGTTAATATATGTATCTATGGTTCGAGTCGTTCGACCCTTCGTCAATGCACAGTTTACATTTATGTTGGTTCGGGCCGTTCGACCCTCGGCATTGCTTAGGCATGATATTACTCCATATTTGCTGTGATTTTTACCTGATTACTGGCCTGGAAATTTTATATTGTCAACTTAAATGATGACGATTTTAAAATGTTAAACGTGAAAGAAGTTGTTATTTATTGTCGCTACTTGTTAACTTGCCTATTATATCAATGCTTAGAGTCACCCTTGATTATATTAAATTGACCTCTAGCAAAGGTCAAATTCGACCTCTTGTCACTACCTCTTCGAGGTTAGGCAGGATACTTATAGAGTACACGTTATTTTCGTACTCATGCTAAACTTGTTGTGCATTTTTATTGCACAGGAACATTCATAGCTAGTGGCCCTGTTTGACGCAGTGATGTGGCTGACTTGGAGACTTAGACGAGCTGCACCATCCGGAGACGACCCGCAGCCGGCAGAGTCTTCCTCAGATGTATTGTATTTATTTAAATTTCTTGTTCAGTTTTTATTCCGGACAAGTCTTTTAGCGTATAATTCCTAGAAAATTTGCTCATGCACTTGTGACACCGGGTTCTGGGAAATCATGGGATTTATTCACTATTAAAATTTATTAAGATATTATTGTTTACTCGGTGGAAGTTCGCTAATTATTATTTTGAGAAAATGAAAAAGGAATGACTTCGAGAATTTTAAAATAAAGATTTAATTTATTTATTAAGTGTTGGCTTGCGTGACAGTGGGGTCCGACGCCATCACGACCTTAATGGATTTTGGGTCGTGACATCTATAATCCTTGTATCTAACTTAAAAATGGGAGGAATTTACTTACCTTGTAATGCATGACGAAAATTCCCCTTTGAAGCCTTCCAAAATCACCCACACCAAGTGAAAAATGAAGAAATCGCCAAGAAATCCCGGTTTTAAAACATTCTACCCAGGCCTATTTTTGCACCTGCGATCCAAATCTCACACATGCACTTCCGCAGGTGCGCCCAAACTTCAACACCTGCGGCTTCCTCACCCCCAACCAAACTTCGCACCTGTGCCACACTGTTCGCATTTGCGCCTTCGCAGGTGCGGAAAATACATCGCACCTGCGCTCCCAGCCAAGCCACCCACATATCGCACCTACGACCAAAGCCTCGCAGGTGGGGTCACACCAGATGACAACAACCTCAGCCCTCTTCAAATGCCAAACTTGATCTGTTAACCACCCGTAATCCACCCGAGGCCCCCGGGACCCCGTCCAGTTACACCAACCGGTTCCAAAACATAATGCGGACTTGCTCGAGGCCTCAAATCACATCAAATAACATCGAAACCACGGATCGCACTAAAATTCAAAATTTAAGAACTTGAAATTTCAAACTTCCACATCCGATGCCGAAACCTATCAAATCACGTCCGATTGACCCCAAATTTTGCACACAAGTCATATCCGACATTACGGACCTGCTCCAACTTCCTGAATCGCACTCTGAACCCGATATCAAAATTTTCACTTCCGGTCGAATTTCTCAAAAACCTTCAAATTTTTATCTTTAGCCAAATGACTTCAAAAGGACCCACGGACATCCGAATTTACTTCTGATCGCGCTCCCAACTCCAGAATCACCATATGAAGTTGTTCCCGGACTTGGAATCCCAAACGGACATCTATAACATTGAAATGCCTTACAACCCAAACATAAGAAATTTCTTCAAAATGCTAACTTCCACAATATACGCCGAAACACTCCTGGGTTATCCAAAACCCGATCCGGACATACGCCCAAGTACGAAATCATCATACGAACCTACAGGAACCTTCAAATCCTAATTCGAAGGTCGTTTACCCAAAATTCCAATCTTAGTTGACTTCTCCAACTTAAGGCTTCTGAAATGAGAATTTTTGTTCCAATTTGACTCTGAACCTCCCGAAATTCAACCCTTACCATGCCCACGAGTCATAATACCTGAAATGGAGTTGGTCATGGTTGGTCATGACTTCAAACCGCTGAACGACGCGCTAGAGCTCAAAATAACCGGTCGGATCGTTACAATAAATGAGAGGTTATAGGGCATTTAGGAAATGTTACCCTTCTTTTGTTTCCAGATCATGCCATAGAGCTAAGTCGTAAGAAGTCAGTATAGAGTTTCCACCGAATCTTTCATGCACTAGAGGTGCTATCAAAATAGATCTTTAAGGCGTAGATGTAATTTCTACTTATGTGGAAGGGAGGTTATGAATGAAACAGAAGATGCGATGTGACATTGAAAAGTTAGTAAGGTTAAGGTGAAGAAGATACGAGATACTCAAGTACAAAAGGTTGTGAACAGTCGAGACTTCAGATATGAATATTTGTATCTTTTGAAGAAAGACCTAAGATATCTTAAAAATAAAAAATAAAAAAGGCCAAAAAGATTGAAACCTAAACGAGAAAATGGAAATGTTCAACTTTTCATCCAAAAAATGAAAAAATTATTAAATCTTTTAGAAGTCTACGTACAAAAAAAGTAGGGACTTACAAAAAATTGAAATAATAATCTATCTTATTCTGACATAATGTTGAATGTCAAACGTTGTCATGGAATTTTTTTGAATTTAAGGAGTCTTAGACAAAGAAGGGATATGCTGAAGAAAAGAAAAGACAGAAGAAGAGAGGAAAGTATGTATTATTTCTATTTGGATAAAAATGAAATGTGCGACTGTTATTCGACACTAATCCCCAGATATGTAGCTATTTTGTTCGTAATTGATGTTTAGCTTAAAGTGTATATATTTCTATGTATATCGCCTCATATTTTACTTTTGTTCATGAATTTTAGATGTTAAATGTGATGATTTATATTAATTTGAAGTGATTTTATGTGTAGGAATGATTCGGGATCAATTGGGGGCGAGATGCGCAAAATTAGAGCCAAAAGGGACGAAACCAGACAAACCGACAATTTTGGACGCCACAGGCAGGGCTGGGCGCCACCTGTGGCACTGGAGGCAGAATGTTTCTTGGGGCAGCACCCTGGTGGGCGCCCGAATCTAGCCAGGGCGCCGGTGACATGAATTTTTCCTCTTTCGCCCGGGACATGGTTATTTCGGCCCCAAACCTACCCAACACGTATAAAAGCAAGTCTAAGCTTATTTTTGAGGGGTTGGACACCATTTTGTAGAGAATATACACACGGAATTGCTAGGGAGCGAAGGATTCTTAGTTTTCTTTATCTTTTTCTAGTATTTACAATTGATTCAATAGTTATGCAATTGTTTGATTTTAGCATGAGTGGCTAAACACCTATTGTTCTGGGGCTGTGGTTTAGCCATGAATATTTTTATTCGACATAAGTTTAACCTTGATTATAGTTCACTCAATATATGGTTGTTTCTTCAATTTTGTGTTTAATTGCTTAATTGTCTGGCCAGCAGTTAGGTTCTATATACTATCTATGTTATGCTTGGCAAAGCCGTATATAGATTAGAGAAGAATTGAAGAGAGCGTGATCTTAACCCTTCAAGGGAGTGGATTTGTGGTTAGGATAGGAATATACTTAGTCATCGTGATTAATTAAATATTGTAATCTTAGTGCGTTCTAATAGATTGATTTCATAGGAATATAGGCGTTAATCTATTAAGAATAGGCGAGTAGTGCTTCAGGAGAAGGCTATTAGAGAAATTATCGATTAATTAGCAACCACGAGTGAATTATATGAAAGGGAGAGTTAATTAGAATGCAATACGAGTGGTGAATTGATCACAACCCTGGAATATTTTTCTCTATTGAATACACAACAATCAACTTGTTACTTGATAATTAGTTATTTCATAGAATCGTAGTATAATATAGTAACATTATTGGATTTTTATTTTGGCTTGATTAAATAACAATTATAGTGAATTAGTGAGTAGTCTACACAAATATATGTGGGTTCGACATTCGATTTATCATTATATTACTTGTACGACCACGTATACTTGCGTGTGCATTTGGGACCAACAAGTTTTTGGCGCCGCTGCCGGGGACTTGAATATAGACTACTTTCTAGTTTTTGATTTAATTGTTTATTTTGTCCAGCCTAATGTTACTTGATTGTTACTCTAATCTCAGGAACTTCAATTGAATGCATAGGGTCAAAAGCCCGGACAGACTTGACGGCTTTGTCCCCAAACCTGGGAGAACATTTCACAGGAGGTTGAGGGAAGCAAGGGATACAGACAATATTCAGGATCTCATTCAACTTCCTGTGAACATGGTAGAGGAACAACACATGGTTGTTCAGGAGGTAGCAATGACCAGTATTGCTAATTTTACCTCCAGCATCGTGAAGCCCAGAATCACTGGGCACTTTGAGCTGAAACAGAGCATGATCCAGTTACTTCATGCAAACGGGCAGTTTATGGGTCTTCCACATGAGAATCCACATCAGCACATTCTGAACTTCTTGGAGATTAGTGATACTTATATCACTAACGGGTCACGCCACATTATGTGAGGCTCACGCTTTTCCCATTCTCTCTGTTGGGAGAAGCAAAGCGATGGCTAAAGGCAGAACCAGCTAATTCCATTACAATATGGAGTGATTTGGCGAGAAAATTCCTGGCAAGGTTCTTCCCTTCAGGAAAGACTGCAAAGATCAGAAGTGAGATAGTCTCATTTAAATAGAAAACAGGCGAATCTTTATATTCAGCATGGGAAAGGTTCAAGGGGCTACTCAGAGACTTTCCTCATCAGATTCAGACAAACGAGGTGTTAGTTCACACTTTCATTGAGGGGCTCCATCCCCAAACAAAATTGTGGTAGATGCATCAGCTGAAGGTCAGGTATTGGAGAAGAATTATGATGAAATATTTTCATTATTGAATAAATTCTCCAAAAGCAATCCAGACTGGCAAGGTGAGATAGGAAGGAATGTGGTTCAAAACTCACCAAGGGTTCTTGAATTAGATGTTGTATCACCATTGTCAGCTCAGATATCCACATTGACTAACCAAGTCAATTAGATGACCCTGATCATTAACAAGCAACAGTCTCAACCACTGCAACAAGCCCAGCCAGTGCAACCAGTGCAACAGATTCAGGTATTTTGTGAAGTTTGTGGAGAGGGTCACCTGAATGATTTGTGCCCAGTTAATCCAGAGTTTGTCTGCTTTGTGGGTAATGCGAATAGGGGTCAAGCAAACCAATATGGGAACACTTATATCCCCAACTGGAGAAACCACCCAAACTTCTCTTGGGGTGGAATTCAAGGCACTCAGAATCATACAGGCCTCCAACACCTCCATCACCTCAACAGCAGTACAAACCACCTCAGGCTGAACAATCAGCTAGCCTTGCGGAGATTATGAAGAGAATGATGAACGACCAAGTTGTTTACAATCAGAAAATAATGGCTGATCACTAGGCCCAAACATTAGCAATGAGAAATTTGGAACGTCAAGTGGGGCGACTTGCTAGTTCCCAAAATACCCGACCAACGGGGGCTCTCCCAAGTGACACTGAAGCTAATCCTAAAGCATCTGTTAATGATGTATCATTGAGGAATGGGAGACAATTGGAAGAAGTTCAGTCCAAGAAGAGAAAGCAGGTAACTTTTAATGAGAAACCAGCCACTATTGAATCAACATCAGACAATCCGAAAGAATTGGAAGAGCCAGCTGAGGAGACGGTGGCCGAGCAACCCCCACCATTGGTTGCAAGGCCACCCCCTCCGTTCCCTCAAAGGTTGAAAAAGATGAAAGATAATGTCGCATACAAAAAGTTCCTTGACCTATTGAAGCAGGTACAAATCAATATTCCACTGGTAGATATTTTGCAGGAGGTGCCCAAATATGCTAAATACATCAAGGACATTGTGGCCAATAAAAGAAGGCTGACTGAGTTTGAGACCGTGGAACTCACTGAGGAAGTTAGCTCAAGAATCCAAAGAAAGCTACCTCATAAATTAAAGGATCCGGGTAGTTTTACTATCCAAATCTCAATTAGTAAGCATGCAGCCGGGCGAGCTTTGTGCGATCTTGGGGCAAGCATTAATTTGATGCCGCTATCTGTGTTCAGGCAGTTGGGGTTGGGTGAGCCACGCCCAACAACAATGATTTTACAATTGGTTGATCGCTCCCTAGCTCATCCTGAGGGAGTAATTGAAGATGTGATGGTTCAGATGGGATCTTTCATATTCCCAGCTGATTTCATTATCTTGGATTATGAGCCTGATCAAGAAGTCCCATTTATTTTGGGGCGTCCCTTCTTAGCCACATGCCGAGCTATCATTGATGTGTGTGAAGGGAAGATGACGATGTGAGTTGGTGATCGAGTGGAAGTGTTTAATGTATATAAAGCACTCAAATTACCCATCCACTATGAAGAGTTATCCATGATTACTGTGGTGGAAAGAAAGTCGGCATCAGTGGTTCCCTACATGAGTCATGTTGACCCTCTTGAGCAAGTTTTGGTTGGGATGAAGAAGATAGTGAAGATGAAACAAGGGGAGACATTGAGAAAGTTCTTGAAATATCCTGCAGTTACCTCCACGGGCTAGGAAAATTTGAGGAGTTGAACAAGCCTATTACTCTGACCCCTCCTAAGCCATCTATTGAAGAAGCTCCAAAGCTGGAACTTAAACCTCTTCCAGCACATTTACGCTATGCTTATTCGGGGAACTCTGAGACATTGCCTGTGATCATCTCGTCCAGCCTGACTAATACACAAGAAGAGAAATTGCTCAGAGTACTTCATGAGCACAAAAAGGCGATTGGGTAGACCATTGTAGGTATTAAGGGAATTAGCCCATCGTTTTGCATGCCTAAAATCTTTTTGGAATATGGACACCACCCGAGTGTTGAGCAGCAAAGGAGGTTAAATACCATCATAAAATAAGTAGTGAAGACAGAAGTCATAAAATTGCTGGATGCAAGTATCATTTTTCCTATTTCTGACAGCAACTGGGTGAGCCGAGTTCAATGTGTGCCCAAAAAGGGAGGGATGACTGTGATTGAGAATGAGAAAAATGAGTTGATTCCTACATGCACTGTTATGGGATGGAGAGTTTGCATTGATTATCAAAGGTTCAACAAGGAAACCCCCAAGGATCATTTTCCATTCCCCTTCATTGATCAAATGTTGGGCACATTAGCAGGGCATGAATATTATTTCTTTCTTGATGGGTATTCAGGTTACAATAAAATTTTCATATGCCCAGAGGATCAGGAGAAGACCATGTTTACTTGTCCTTATGGCACCTTCTCCTTCAAGCGAATGCCATTTGGTCTTTGTAATGCACCAGCCACTTTCCAGAGATGCATGATGGCTATTTTCACTGATATAGTGGAAAAATTCGTGGAGGTGTTCATGGATGACTTCTCAGTCTTTGGGTCATCTTATGATTATTGTTTGAAAAATATAAGCATGGTTTTGGCCCGTTGTGAAGAAACAAATCTGGTTTTAAATTGGGAGAAGTGTCACTTTATGGTGCAGGAAGGCATCGTTTTGGATCATAGAGTATCTAGGAGTGGCATCGAAATTGATAAGGCAAAAGTTGAGGCAGTTGAAAAACTACCTCCACCAATTTCGGTGAAGGGTGTCCGAAGTTTCTTGGGAAACTCAGGATTTTATAGGCGCTTTATTAAAGATTTTTCTAAAATTTATACTCCTTTGTGCAGGTTGCTGGAAAAATATGTCAAGTTCAATTTTGATGAAGTCGGCCTGAAGGCATTTGAGGAGCTCAAAAAGAAACTGGTAGCGGCCCCCATAATTGTTGCGCCTGATTGGTCCGTACCATTTTAACTTATGTGTGATGCAAGTGACCATGCAATTGGGGTCGTGCTAGGCCAAAGGAAAGACAAGGTGTTTTAATCCATTTACTATGCGAGTAAGACCATTGATGATGCACAACAGAATTACACCACTACTGAGAAGGAGCTGCTAGCTGTGGTGTGGGATTTTGAAAAATTTCGGGCATACTTGGTGGGAACAAAAGTCATAGTCCACATAGATCACGCGAAAATCAAGTATTTATTTACAAAGAAAGAATCTAAAGCTAGATTGATGTGCTAGGTTTTATTGTTGCATGAATTTGATATGGAGATAAGGGACCGAAAATGTACTAAAAACCAAGTAGCTGACCCTCTGTCGAGGTTGGAAAATCATGACCATGTGGAGGAGGGTGGAGATATTAAAGAAGTGTTTCTTTATGAGCAACTTTTTGCTATAACCCGAGACCCTCCTCCATGGTATGCTGATTATGTGAATTATTTGGTGAGTGGGGTACTTCGTCCGGAAATTGAATCTGAGGCAAAGAAGAGGTTCTTACGCGATGTGAAGTTTTACTACTAGGATGAGCCCTATTTGTACAAAAGAATGTGGTGATCAATTAATGAGAAAATGTATTCCTGACAAAGAGGTGGAACTTGGTGCTGTATAATTGTCATGCTGCTGATCGACTAGTTTTATCGCAAATAAGTCTTTCCGAATTTAAAGGGTGATATATAGGAAGAGCGCAAACACCCATCAAGCGTTGATATAGGATTTATTACGCACGAGTGGAATATGATGTTGAGCTCGATTTATGCAACAGTAAATAGCATGTTGTAACGTATTTGCACGTGAAAAAAAAATGATAAATAGGGTATTTAATAATTGAAAGACGTTTAAGAAAGGAAAACAAGGAAACAAGTCAGTTTCTGTAGAAAATCATAAATGCTTTAAAATAGGCAATTAAATTCACAGAGAGGGGAAAGGGAAAAGGTGCGCATGTATTAACAAAATAAAGCATGCTTCAAGACTAATTCACAAAAATCAGGTTCGTTATGGTAGGAGCCTAAGGGTTATCCCCAGCAGAGTTGCCATGCTGTCGCGCCCCCTTTTTCCTCGCGGAGTCCGGGTTTCGATATTTTTTAGACAACTCCCTTCCTTTTGGGATGGGATATGGGATTTTAAGAGTCGCCACCTAACGGATTGAGGTGCGTTAGGGAACCTAGATTAATTAACTCATGAAACTAGTTTGCATCACCAGAGATCGGGTAAAGGCTCGAGATTACCTTGAGGGGAGGGTGTTAGGCACCCCTCGAGGGTCACAGCGGTGGGTCCCGGCCGAACTTAATTAAGTAAATTAGTCTTTAAAGAAAAATACAACAATATGGAGAACTATTAGTTAAAATAGGAATTAAAGGGGTCCTAAGTTTTTTAGCCTATAGGATCATTTCTATGCAATACTTGGTAATTTTCCCCAGGTTGGGGTGTTACACATAGTATTAGCGCACAAGTCATCATCTCCTTTACTACCCAATTATTATCTTTCAATTGTTACTTAAACGTTCTAGTAGCTTCTAACTAGTGCCTTATGCGTGCACTACCCGTCCCTTACCTATGGTCCTGGAGGTATTTAGGACCTCTATTTAAGGTGGTTCTATACCGACTTAGGTTGCTAACAAAAATGAGAAAACTAAGCGACAAACAAAAATTCAGATAGGACTTTCACATAAAGAGCAAATAGGGGCTCATGTTAACCTCCACAAGTAAACAGCAAATGCACGCATCCCCAACAAAAAACTTTTATCAATTTAAGACCCTATAGGAAGGATATCTGGATGAACATAAACAGAATATAAGACGACAGTTTATTAAAGTGAGCACCTATCAATTTGCCTACTGATTTTGTTAAAACTCTGAATCTGGGAAAACTTTAAGCAGTACTAAATCAAAATTCTTTTTAGCCCCAGAATTCCTATAAGCTTTCCTAAGTGATGACCAGAACAGAATCCTATAGGCATGGTACCTACAACTGTTAATCATAGACCTATAACATAGTTCATAAACGAGTTACTGATTTGCACAGACAGGTTTTTATCTTTTAGACCTTATAGACATGCTTTCTAATTTGCAGAATTAGTTAACTCCTATAGGCATGATTTCTAAGTGTTAGAACAGATTTGTTTATTTCCTATAGACATGCTTTCTAGTTTACAGAATTAGTTAACTCCTATAGGCATGATTTCTAATTTACAGAATTAATTAATTCCTATAGGCATTATTTCTAATTTACATAATTAATTAATTCCTATATGCATGATTTCTAGGTGCTGAAACTGATTTATTTATTTCCTGTAGACATGCTTTCTATGTTTAAAAACTGATTTCACCCTATAGGCATGATATCTAAATTGACTTTTATATCCCCTATAGGCATGAAATCTATGTGAGCAGGAACTTTAAACAAATTGCCAGACAAGTGTACCATTTATGAAATTAACCAAAAGTCCAAAAGTTTGAGATGCAATCAGAGTTTATCAATAGCTTTGGAGTTACTGAAACCAGCGATTGTATTATTAAGGGGTAAAAATGTAACTTTTGAAGGAAATAAAAGGATTTTAAGTTCTCAATATTACTCTCGAGAATAATTTATCAATAATATAATTATAAACGTCATAAATATAAGGAAAAAGTGATTTAGCATATATATACACGAAATTAAGATTTTTAGTCTTGAGACTCCCACCTTGCATCTTTTCATAAAGTCTCATTCATAGAAAATAGCTTGTGTTAAATAAAAAGCATTATGTTTTCTGTTACTTCAGTCTAGTCTTACTAATTATCTGTATTATGATACTACAAGGAGGTTGTGTATCATCTAATTTTTTTTTTCTCTACTTATACTTTAGACAATATGGTCGAATAATAGAGGATCAAGTTTTACCAAAATAATGAAGTGGGGAAACTAAAACGAAACTTATCCAAAAAGAGAAGAGCTTGATACATTTTCATCACTGGTGGGTGCCTGTTCAACCACTTTGCGGGATGTCCCACCCAGAGGCGGAGCCGGAATTTGAAGCTTATGGATTTGAATTCCGTACTCTTATAATTATTGAGATCTAAATACATTACTTAATAAATTTCTTAAAGCAAATATTGTTATCGCCTCTGTGTTAAAACTCAGAAAATCAGAAGAACTGTTAGAAGAAACAGAAAATATATATAAACGATAAGAAATAGTCTGAGTCCACAATTTCCTTGTGTGTCCTTAAGGAATTTTAACCCCCTCACAAGTTGCCAAGGTAATGGATTAAATCCTCCCAGGATGAAACGGAATAACCTTCCTGCAACAGTGGCAATACCAACTGCAGGATACCAACAAACTCAAAGAACGGAGCAAGATCACACTTACGAATTTGAGAAAGAGAGACACTGCGAAGTAGAATGCAGTATTCAGAATGGAATTCGTGATTTTCAGTATCTGGAAAAATAAGTCATGCCTCAGAATTTATAGGCAACTATTGGAAGAGGTGTGATGTCTGT